>MJUU01066475.1:15922-29070 GCA_002080025.1 Modiolus philippinarum | reverse complement strand
ACCGGTTTTGCTAACACTAAGAAGATTTGGCTACAAATGGGTGAAACTACGCAACTCTCCATGATAGAATTGGGTGAAAACTCATTGTTGCAGAAATATTTGAGTTAAGTGTTTTAAATTGGTTACTAGACGCATGTCAAAGAGAATAAATTGGGTTCTCATTTATTTTAATTGCGTAATCTTGCAAATACGCAGCTTATCTGTTGCTCTACCCGTGTATCACTTTCCGGTGAATATAACATAATTAATAGATTCTACTGTGGAATTTCAATTCTAGGCATTACCGACTTCGTTTTTTTTCGCTAAAACGAAGTACAAATGTAGTTAATCAGTTGGGACATGTTCTACACGGGTGTTCTGACCCTAGCAATTATTGATCAGAGTGTTCGTATTGTGAGGAAGCTATAATCGAGCATCGCCATGCTGACTAGTAGAAAAACAAATAATATTCGAGAAACGCCCCATAATTTGTTAATGATTTTTCATCGCTTAACTGCAATGTTAAAATCTCGTGATGTTAAGCGCAATTCAGACTATGACTTTTTATAGTAGTTCGGCACTATCAATAGTCGTAACTAGATTCTATTTCCATACTAAACACATTGAATCAAAAGTTCCGGGTACGAACTTTTTTGGGGACGAAAAATCACATGATNAAGGGAGTTAACCCAAATTAAAATCAAAATCTTTGGCGATTAAATTTCACGGTTTTCTCCCGGTCTTTTTCTAATTTTATGGAATTTCACGGTTTTTTCCCGGCCGGGAACACCTCAAACGAAATTCCCGGCTTTTTCCCGTTTTCCCGGTCTTGTGGGAACCCTGACAAGAGTCACAATTTTACAATAATAAACAACATCACAGTAATTTCAAATTTTACAGTAATTAAAAGTATATAGAATTAAGCTTAAAAGAGATTTTTTAGATTAATTGCTATGTATAATATTCTACCATCGAATAAACATTAACAATAAGCTAAGGAGAGACAATGTTAAGGAACATGAGATTTTTAAGCGTTCTGGTGATCCTGAAGCACAAGGAGCAAGAGTTCTGATAACAACAGGAGGAGGCTCTGTTGGAGTGTGATCAGGATAAAATCCATTTGCTGCAATTAGGTCACGCATAAATCTAGCAGATGCCTTAGGTGTCCTTGGTCTTGCTGGATCATTGAAATCTACATAGTGTAGACCAAATCGTTCTGTGTATCCTCTCATCCATTCAAAGTTATCCATTAATGACCATGCTGTGTATCCTTTAACATTAACATCGTCTAACCTTATTGCTGGAAAAGAAAAAAAAAACATGATCTATTATAAAGAGAACATCCAATTATAAAATAAATACATAAAACGAAAAAACAAACTTCTGAATGTTTTTTATTAAATAATTGCAGTCAGATATATCTTTGCAAAATATCTAAAAGACAGAGTAAATTAACTCCTCTAACCAGTTACATCTTTACATTGTGTGCCAAGATAAGATACATTTTCAATGAATTTAAAGAACCTAAATGCAAATATGCAGAAGGCTACAAAACATAGATAGGCTGGACAGGCTTGGTGATTCTCACAAGCCTAAAAGACTTTGTTTGAGGGATATAGTAAATGTATAAAATGCATTATGCTTATTTAAACAGCAATAGTTGACAGTCTTTGAAGGATTAGTGTTTCCACTATTTTCTGTCCTCAATGACAATCAAACATCATACAAAAAATTTAATGCAGGCCTGAGAAAAATATTGACAAGACTACTTTGCAACGCTGATGTTGTAAGATGATGGATTCTGAATCCATGTTGATTCTGCAAATCTCAGATCATACAATGAATAACAAAAAAGAACACAAGGTTGCACACATTTTCATGGTAGGTATACAACTACTTGTACTTTTTTACATATTAAAAAGGGAAAAATGGGAAGTTGATATCATAAGGTGACAAAAATCACTTACAATGTATTCCCCTTATAAATTCAGGTGAGCAGTAGGTGAGAAAAGCCAGACAATAATTTTCACTATGTTCAACAAAGGGAAAAATGGCTAAGTCCTGCAAGACAGGAAGTTGATATCATTGGGTGACCATAATTGCTTTTGACACATTCCTCTATATATAAAATCAAATACCAAATTTGAAAGAAATCGGTCCAGCAGTAGCTGAGAAAAGTGTGAAAAACTTCGGACGGACAGATAGACAAGGGTATTCCAATATACCATCCTCTCGTGAGCGGGAATATAATTTAGCTATCACATATTTCTACCTACACTAACCTTTTAACACATTATTTATATAATGCTTGTAGTAGAATATTCTGTGATCATCTTGAAGACTGCCATTTCTATCAGAAACACCATTCTCTGTCACATAGATAGGAACATCTCCATAGTGATTTCTGATCCAGTTTAATGCTTTACGAAGTCCCCATGGAGTCACTTTCAACCATGAAGACCCAGATCTAAAAACATCAAAATGAAACAGTGAATCAAAACTGCTTGAAAATTACGTGCTTAATAAAGGGAAATAACAATAAATGCGTATACTCATGACTGAAATATGGGTGTTTACATTTTATAAAAGGCTTAGGTCTACACAGAGTACAAATCGGACAGATTTCAGTAGAAAACTGTAAACATTTAAGCTTTGTTTATGTCACTATCCATCCAAAAAGTTCCTTGTCACTTTTGACAAAAAACAGTCTCCTTTTTAAGCAATGTATTATGTTCTCTAAAGTCTATTTCACTTCCTTTAGATAATGGAAATTCTCTTCTCCTGACTTTAATATTGTATATTTTGGCACCGGATTTTGCATGGTTGTGTAAAAATATTACACACCTCTGGAACCACTTTTAATATGATGATTTCCAATACATGTTGAAAGAAAATACACTTTTTAATACTGCTCCATGCTTTTAAATGGATGATATTTTCAGCGCACAATTATCGACTAGACTGGACCATCCTGAAATAGGTATACCCAGGTATATCTTGAGGTCAGATGATAAACAAGTCTCACTTTGGCTTTTACCATGTGCTTGGACCCCCTTTTGATTCAAGAAAAACATACCCGTAAATGATAAAATTAAAAAAAATACTTAAACATGTAATTGAAATATGCATGCATTAAACCCAAAAGAAATATTTGAAATAAATTGTTAATGTACTGCTAATTTCTATTTGGTATTTTCAAACAAAAAGTCTGTGGATAACAATTGTTAACCCCGAACGAGTACACCTTGCTATTATTAGGTAGGTCAACTCGGGTCATCTAATTCATCAAATTAGTTGGTACCCTTAAAATAGGACAATCCAACACTAAGAAATTTTCACCTGTTTGAAAAAAAATGTGAAATGCAGATGGCTGCAGACTTTTGTGCATGCTGTAAACGGGGAATTCAATGTTTTTTAGTTATGTATGATCATTCTTGATATACAAACCAAATATGATAAAGATCAGATTTTGAGAAATGTATTTTCAATCTCAAAACTCTGACATTTTCACCGTTTCCCCTATCAAAATTACCTCTCAATGGCATCTCTCATGTGGTTAGATTTACATACAAACAGTTTTCAGAACAAATAATGGCTGGAGAGAGAAAACAACTGAATTTTTTTCTTGGACAGACTGTAATGTAATCAAGTTTAGCCTTTGTTTTCCACAAGTAAAAAGAAGACAGTTTCAATGAAGATACCTTACTTTAAATCACAGAAACACAATACATTATTCTTCCTAGAAAACCAAACTAATTTGATTCCAAACTGCACTTAATTCAATTTCATAGGTTTCTATAGTTCCGCTTTCACCTAAGTGACACTTACTTTGTGGTCAATCCCATTTCACAATTAAACCTAAGTAACATCTTTACTGAAAGATGTAAACAGTGTGATGGGTCAAAGGATGCAAAAATGTAAAGGGATATTTCAATTAATGATGTGTAACTTTTTTGTTACTATATTATCAGTGTTCAAATATTTACCCAAGCCATTTAGGATCTTTCATGGAGATTTTGTCTTGATATCCTGTTTAATACTCACCCAAGCCATTTAGGATTTGTCGTGGAGATTTTGTCTTGATATCTGGTTTAATACTCACCCAAGCGATGATCTTTCATGGAGATTTTGTCTTGATATCTTGTTTAATACTCACCCAAGCCATTTAGGATCTTTCATGGAGATTTTGTCTTGATATCTTGTTTAATACTCACCCAAGCCATTTAGGATCTTTCGTGGAGATTTTGTCTTGATACATACCTGCCAACTTTCACGATTTTGGCGTGATCTACACGATTTTAACCTTCTGTCACGATGTCACGATCGTAAAACAAAAATTTGGCATAAAACACGATTTTGAAGAAATTCACACGAAAAAATGTTTGTTTACACGATTTTGACCGTTAAAAGGGAGATAATCCAAATTCTCGAAAGGGAGTTAACCAGATTCTCGATATTAGCCAATCAGAATCGGTTTAACATCAATCACGCTCTATTCGCGTGAAAAGCCGGCATGTAAACAATCGTAAACATGACGAGTTTGGTGGATTTTTTTTGTTGGTTTTAAGGCTTCGGCGACGTAAATAAAGTTATGTAAATGGATGGACCACCGGCAATCATAGTGAACAGTTCTTGAGTTATGAATCAAGGTTCACAATCCCTGATACAACGAGCTGCAAGCACCACACTTGACAGTTCCGTGCGTTGGATGGCTGTGCGAGTGACTATGTCGTCGCAAGTTCCCCGTTCTGCAGAGTTTGCATAGTTGAACTGAGTAGCCTTAACGACGTTAACAAACATATTGGAACTGTAATGCACGAAAGGTCACTCAAAATTCCAGAACACCACACTTGTGATTGAATCAGAAAAGGCAAAAAAAATTTTAAAATATGTAATCCTTGCTTTATTTATAGAAGATTGGAATAAAAGGAGAAATGCAGTAAATGTACATCAGGCAATAATAAAGGAGAGAGAGCGTGGTTGCATTAACAAGCTTACAATCTTTAATTTTCCTGAAAACAGTCAATTCCATGCAACTGTAAATTCAAATAACGGCAACAATGATTAACAGGAAGCACTGCTCTTTGTTTCCCTTTAACAGTAATCAAAGTCCCAAAGGGACTGGTGGATTAGTGTCTACGATGGCAATGATCAGTATCTAATCTATTGATATTTTATGTACACTGTCCATGTATGATATGAATAATTGCCTGTCTGTGTCGTGCATAATTACTCATTTCTTACTACGGGTCTAATTATAATGATGATATCAAAACGAAGAAAGGTACAAAACCATGTTTTGCTCATTAAGAAAACATGCCTTTCTGACAGTATTTACTGGAGGCCATCTTCATCTGATCACACCAGCCAATCAATGGCAATCAAACCATTAGAGACAAATATTCAAAAAACTTTGATTTTATACCAGAAACCTATTACATATTATGGGTTCCCTGCTGTGCACTCAACATATACTAAACAATGACAGCATACAGTTTGAAATTAATTCTAAAGAAGAGACCTAAATGGAAGGTTTGTGAATGCTGACAAGACCTGAGCAGCAATACCCTGCTCTTTATCATGTTTATGGAGATAATAATTCGTCCAAGAAACGCGCGAAGACATGAAAAACGGTGATCTGTGCCAAGTTCTTTGTGCAACAATGCATCTTAATTCGAGCTATGATATACATTCTCGTGCAACTGAAAAATGACTGTTATGCATTGTAAATACTCAAATGACATTATCTCAAGTTTTGTTTTACCAAACTCTGATCAACGGCAATTGACACGCAACACCCCGGACTGAACATTGTTCGACGAACGGCAATCAACAGATCAACACCCCTGCCTGATCCTATTTCGAAATAGTCAATTCCAACCCCGATCGTTGCAAAATGTCGTCTGTTTCGGAATACGCACCTTGGTAATAATGTGCATTTACCGATGTACGACTTCTTCAGCTTTTTGTTTTGAGTCGGCCATTAATGTATACCGAACGCAGACCTTGGAGAAGACACCGCAAAATGACAATCGCAACACGTATAATGGAACAGCCAACGTGGAACAGCAGTACTTTTCCATTCATTGATTAACTAGAAATGTTAACAAACATTACGTCTTCCGTAGCTTGTAAATTCTCGACGGTTAATGAATTTGATTTTTTTATTTCCAATGCGTTGTTCTTTATGATTTATTTCAAAACAGCCACGTCGTTTCACTGACGGTTCAGGGAAGTACGTTTACGCCATTCATACAAATGTAAATAAAGGCATCGGTCTTCCATATTCATACATCTACACACAAAATTTTATGAATGGGAAATTCATTCTGTGATTAATTAACGAATTCGGGCACCATTTAAGTGTTGAAAAGTTCGGGCAATCAAATTCATGTTCAATGAAAATAGACTATTGAGTGTCAGAGTTTTTTATGACATCAGAAAGATGTGTACGAGGTTTCCTGAAAAGGATTCTTTTAGCATGGGTATGATCACTAATGTTTGATTGCGTGAGGTTGGTCAACTGGGCGGTAACATAGGATAGATCTATCCTTTGGATAGACACTAATCCAAAAACTAAGTTAAAATTTAACAGAACATAAAACACCAAATGGTCCAAAAACTGTTCACAACTGATTTATTTGACCAAAAGTATTGAAGAACCAGCAGAAATCCCCAAAACACAATAAAATAGGAATGTCTTGCCTCCCTCGATAAAAAGTAAAGTCTTCTATAACACCTAGATGTTTGTGTTTGATAAAAAAGAGCAGCAAGTATTAGACAAAAAAAAACTTTGCGCAAAACGCCGCGAAATCTCACACGACTCAAAAGGAAGGTCGCGCATAAAAACCCCCATGGAATTTTCAAAAGTTGGCAGGTATGTTGATAGCTGGTTTAATACTCACCCAAGCCATTTAGGATCTTTTGTAGAGATTATACCAGGATCAATGTTGTAATCTACTGTGTAATTTGGAGTTTTCTGTAGTGAAACAATATTTGATGTGTAGAAGTTCAATCCAAAGAAATCTGATGTACCTACAATTGAAATCTGTGGTTATTCTTTCAGTTCTCTATACTGAAGCTTTGTGTCAAACATCTGGAAACTGCTGTGAACATGAATTTGTATCAAAAATATCAAAATAGAAATAGCTTTTTCAAAATTTGATGAATCAATCTGAAAATAGCATATGGTACTAATTACCCCTTTTAAAAAAATAAGGAAAGATTCTGAGGATGGTCAGAGATTACCCCATATGATATATGTCTATACACAGATGGACGGTCTCATAGTACCAACCAATATACCCTCTAACTATGTTGTGGGGGGTTTAACTAAAATTATTAAATAAGAAAGATTTCATATTACAATATGTTTTATCAAATTATGAAAAGAAAATTTAACGCTTACCTCACAAAATGCCTTTAACACATGCCTATACTGAGGACTGAAAATGATTTTCTGTAGAGTGAACACATCATTGCGATACAATTTAGTTTAATAAGCTTCATAACTTTCAGAGCAAATGATGATTTTCCAATGTTCAACTATGTACCGTGCTATCAGTCATGTGTTCTTACTGGATTTGAACAAAACCAGCAGTTTTTTGTAAAGGACCTTCCATACATCATTCATCTGAAGTTATTTCAGAAGAGATGATCAAAATATGATTTTTCAATAGGGTCTAATGTTAAAATATGGTCGGCATTTGCAGCCATGTTTTTTGTCAGATCTGACCAAATTCAGCAATTTCCAAAAAGCATTCAAATACAGTTAATTATTTTGCTTCAATAAAAGTTTCAAAGCAGATGATGAAAATATTGTTTTTTCCATAGGGTAAAATGTCAAACTAATTTCTCTGCTAGTTGCCAGGTTTCTGTCATATGGGAACGAAAGGACCGAGCAATCTCTGTAAAGGACCTTCAATACATCATTACTTCTAAGTCTGGATGGTTTCAGTGGAGATGATGAAAAAGTGAAAACCTAATAGTCAGACAGACAACAAATGCCAAGTGATGGCAACAACTGGCACTGACACCGGGGGAGCTAAAAATGACAGAAAAGATCTACACTTGTCTGAAACCTGCTGATTGATCTGTGTAAAACATTAATCCTAGTTTAAATTCCATGCAAGATTTTCACATTAAAGGAACTGAAGGATCCAAGGTTAAAAGATTACAAGGTTTATAAATAATCAAATTTCAGCAAACACTGGATTTCCAGATATAAGCTCTTTCTGTATTTAAAGCTGGAATCTATGCCCTAGTGGTACATGCATATTCATTTTAGCTAGGTCAAACTGTATTTGCTTTCCTGTTGTATAAATATATTCAGACATTGTGCTCACAGCAACAAACTATTATTGAAATTGAAATCGTACCAGCTGCCATCTGAAGATTGCTAACTAGAATTTAACCGATAAAAAATTATTTACTTAGGTGTATTGCAAAATGGATTTTTCTTTCAGTCCCCCAACAATTGCTCATTGATAAATGTTCAGTTTTCTTTATAGTAAAAGAGCTTCTTTAAAACTATTTCCACATATATATCATCTCAAAAGTTTGTATTATGTTATACTTTTTAATCCATGAATCAACCAAATATTTGGCATGCAATCTACCTATAATGAGTAAGCTGCTATTTCTTAGAACATTCAGCCTTACCTTTGATGTAATGTTTTTCACGTTCTGTAAATTCTGGCAGACGACTACTGCTGTAGTTTTGATGTATACTTTTATTACCGATGGTATATTTAACAACATCTGGGTAGTCTCCATTCACATATACAGGATTGGTATATAATCCAATCCAGAACTGGTTTCCAATCTCAGAAGCTTCATTATCTTCAGGATTGGTTTTGTCTTTCGGTTCATGCCAGTCAAAGTTACATGTCAGTCCAATTTTGCCTGCATATAATATACATAATATATTGATCATTTTGATTTTATTATTACTACTAAACTTCATTTCAACTGGCTTAGAAATTTTATGATTTCTGCTTTATTTCAGCATTGTTAAACGTTTGTAAGTAAGGCATGAATAACTGTAGATATGAACAGAAAATGACCCTATAGCAATAAACTCGGTATATGCATATTTTCGTGTGAGTTTTTTTTTTAATATACAGTCAAAGATTCATAAAAATGATACAGTTGACCTACATTTGTATTTCTGTGGTTTCTTCATGTAAGTGACAAATTCTTAGTTATAGATTATACTATTTTGAGGGGAAACATGCAGAAAAATTTCAACAACGCCATCAGTATAACCCGAGGACATGCAATACCTGATAATACCTAATTCTTGGCAACAAATATGCACTGAAAATATTGTTCATTCAAACAAAATATTTTTTTTTTTCAAAACTACATGAAAATTAATATAAAGAATATCTGATTTTAGAAATGTATGGTAGATTTACATATCATACAAAACTTGGTGCTGAAATCAACAGACTATGCAAAATCAATAATCTTGAGATATGGTAATGGTGCATTGCATGATACCCCATCACATTTTTTGAAATTTCTCCAAATGGAATAAATCTAAATCTAAATCTACAATAACCTTGACCTCTGAAGCCAAAATCGAATCCAGCTTAGGTTTTGTGGTAAACAACTAACATACCAAGTTTGAAGACAGTATGGAATTTCATTCACAAGTTATCAGTTGTAAACCTTCAGGAGATGGATGGACAGAGAGAAAATAGGACGGACAGACACACAACTGAGTGTATCACGTAATACTGTAATTGTACTTATTTTCGCGGTGTACTTATTTTCATGAATTTTGCGGTCGGTATCTTTCCGCAAAATAAGTACCCGCGAATGTAAAAATTTAGCATTACAGTTATAAGGAAAGCACTCACTTCCGTGAAATTAAATACCCACAAAGGTGGCTAGAATGGAATCATTACAAAAATAAGTACCTCCCTACTATGTGTGGCAAGGTATAATAAGTGAAAAAGAGTTACATGTTTCATATTTGTTTTGTTTTTGTTTTGTTTTTTGTTTTTGGTTTTTTTTCCTGCTATTTTAAAAATAACAAGAGGAAAGCTGTCAAGGTGACAGCAAACTGGGTTTTCTTTAACATGGTTAGTTTATCTTACACTTGGGCTGACCCTGAATATTTGAAATGTACTAATTTTTATAAATTTTCAATGTTAAATGTTTCACCAAAGTGGCCTATTTCTGAAAGTTTGTCAAAATCAAGCAACTTAGATTTTAATCAAAAAAGAAAACAAAAGTACTGTCCACACCTCTAATATAGGCACAAATATGATCTGCCAAATAAAAACTTCCTGTCTATAACACTGTAGGAGATCTGTTCTGAACAAATAAGATACCCTATTGGTAAATATTTGACCTAAAAATGGTACCCTATTGGTAAATATTTGACCTAAAAATGACTGAGTTCAAAAACTGGTAATTTAGGCATTAATTATCAAAAATCAAAACTAAAGTACCATATGCACACCTTTGGTATAAGAATAACTGATTTGCATAATAAAACTTTTTGGCTTGAAAACTGTAGAAGATTTGCTCTGGACAAATGGGATACCCTGTTGTAGGGATCTGGAAATGCCACTTTTTTGTCGGTCATTACCAAAGTTTTCAATTTTTTACCAAAATGAATTTCAACTTTTCGGACATTCAAAAAAATTGTATGTAAAAGTGTCGGACATTCTACAAGACAATGCATATAGAATTTGAATCTAATCAACAAACTGCTAATTATTGATGTAACATGACAACAGGTAATTATTAAATAAACATGTCATCAACTTTAATCAGATTAACAGCACGTGATTAGGACAGGTAACACCTTGTGTTGATTGCCAATTACGAATTAATTACCCTTGTGATGATGATTACAAGGAGTGGTAAATACCTTGGGTATCAATAAATATTGTCAGAGAAAGCGTTTGAAATAGAGAATTTTACTTCAAACGTGATGCATGTAT
Source organism: Modiolus philippinarum (assembly GCA_002080025.1). Classification (NCBI taxonomy): domain Eukaryota; kingdom Metazoa; phylum Mollusca; class Bivalvia; order Mytilida; family Modiolidae; genus Modiolus; species Modiolus philippinarum. Next base: position 18,130 of record MJUU01066475.1, on the reverse strand, counting down.
TTTCTAATTTTTAATTTCATACCGAACGGTACCTTCGTTTCTACTTACTTTCCGATCGCGCATGCGTGTTCATAAAACTTGTGCGAAGACCAGTAAAACCCTAACATTGCTGTAAATAAAATTAATTTTAATCCCATTGAATTCTGTTAGTGCCTCGAATAGCCTTTCGAATTTTAATGTGATTGCATTTCACAGCCGTTTCTGATTTTGTTCGAAATAACAACACGTGTCATTTCCAGTTTACTTTCGTTTTGTCATCAAAGGGAAATTATCAACTGCAATTTTGACATTTGGACATCACTGCTGATAATAACCATGAATTATTAATCTAATGCAGTGCTAACACAACCTCAGACATCAGAATACGAGACAAGAATCATATGTTGAGTTAAAAACATATCTTGAAATATGCACCATTGTACCAGAGGCTCCCAGGAGCCTGTATCGCTCACCTGGCTTTCAGCTGCCTTAATCAAGGAAACATTGTAAGTTATACAGTTGATCTTCAGTTTCTAAAACTTTTGTAGCTCGAACACCTCCAATATCTTGAACTGTTTTTAAAGTCTGATCATGTTTCAGACTATATTTCTTTGTTGGGCTTTTTTTGACAAAAAACGTTCTTGCTAAGGACCACTTTCGACACAGTTTTGAAGTCGAGACGTCATTTTGTAAATGGCAGTACACAGTTTTCAACATCGGTTTTGATGTTGCACCATCAATATCTATTTGGAAATCAAATTTCATTGAAATCAGACAATGTTGAATTTTCCCGCCTTTTTTGGCAACCATTTTTAAAATGGCGGTCAACGAACAATTTTCAACATCAGTCATCAAAACCTATTTGGAAACCAAATGTCATTGAAATCGGACAATGTTGAATTTTCCCGCCATTTTTGGCAGCCGTTTTGAAAATGACGGTCAACCAACAATTTTCAACACCAGTTTTGAAGTCGCAACATCAATAGCTATTTGGAAACCAAATTATTTCATTGAAATCGGACAATGTTGAATTTTCCCGCCTTTTTTGGCGGCCATTTTGAAAATGGCGGTCAACGAACAATTTTCAACACCGGTTTTGAAGTCGCATCATCAATAGCTATTTGGAAACCAAATTTCATTGAAATCGGACAATGTTGAATTTTCCCGACTTTTTTGGTGGCCATTTTGAAAATGGCGGTCAACGAACAATTTTCAACACCGGTTTAGAAGTCGCAACATCAATAGCTATTTGGAAACCAAATTTCATTGAAATCAGACAATGTTGAATTTTCCCACCTTTTTTGGCAGCCATTTTGAAAATGGCAGTCAACAAACGATTTTAAACACCAGTTTTGAAATCCACACTGCATGGCAAACATTTTATCAATTTACACTTAATTTTTGGAAATAAAGACGAAAAATATGAAAATTCTGAAAATTCCGTGAAAAAAGGGCAATAACTCCTACAAGGATTTTTGGATTTTCTTCAAAATTTCAGGGTTTGTAGATCTTGATATGCTGAACCTTTTTGCAATATACACTTGACATCTATCTGTTAGACTTTTTGAAATAAAAAATAAGAAATGCACAAATTTTGAAAATTTTACGGAAAAAGGGCAATAACTCCAAGACGGGTTTTCGGATTTTCATCAAAATTGCAGGGCAGGTAGATCTTGCTATGTTGATCACTTTTACCCAGTCAGATTTTTTATATCTGTAACGGTTTTCAAGTTATTTGCCAAAAAACTGCAATTTACCCCTATGTTCTATTTTTAGCAATGGCGGTGCAAAACTAGAGGCTCAGAGACTGAGCCTGTATCGCTCACCTGACAAAACGCTTCTATGCCATATGACCAAAAATGGTCATGCTTTTTACCAATGGGGCAGGGTGTTTAGGTATGTTCTCAATTAGCACCCGTGTGTTTTGTCTGATCCTATTGAAATGAGTTATTTTTGCAAAGGACCTTCTATACATTTAGTATAATTTGCTTAAATTGTTTTGAGAGATGATGATGAAAAGGATGGTTTTCTCATACTGGGCTCCAATTTTAAACTATGTTTTGCACTTGAGGCAATGTTTTTTGTCGGATTGAAATGAAAAGTGCAATTTTTGTAAAGTACCTTCAGTCATCATTCCTGTAAAGTAAGGTTGAATTTGCTTCTGTTATTTCAGAGGAGTAGATGAAAATGTGATTTTCCCATGAGTCCTATGTTAAACCATGTTCAGTG
>MJUU01066475.1:0-11532 GCA_002080025.1 Modiolus philippinarum | reverse complement strand
AAACCGACTTTTTCTTTGTTGGTAAATTTCATGGACATATATTTACTGCAATTGATCAAGGATGTATAATGATAAGGATAAGCATCTCGTGATATATTTGAAATATATTGTTATATGTGAGATTTTGCCAATTTATGAACACTATTTTTAAAGCATTAAAACAACGTAAAATATAATACTGATGGTAACAAAAATTGTTCTGAAAGTGCAGTAGATGGCTTACTTTACGAAAATATCAATTTTGTGAAATTCTGTGTACTGCCTTTACAGCCTTTAGGTGCAAATTGTTGTGTATTTTTTTACCGATGTAAACTGGAAGTGACAAAAAAAATCAATGAAAGTGTCTTGATCATAATTTTCAATCACACGTATTGAAGAAATTCCTGGCTAGAATGAAACTAAATTTACTGTAACAGTGTAAAAATTTACTAAGCTTGCAGAAAAACATCCCTTTGTTGAAATCCATGCACATCTTTTTCAGTAGTTAGCTGTAAAGTGAATTGCATCTCAAACATCCCACCACAGATTTTAAAATGCAAAATGGATTGTGTACAAGTTGCATATCCTTATCATTAAGTTTTCGAATAGATCATTCGTTACACAGGTGTTCCAACTCCTACAAAACTCGTCAAGTCGTTCCAACTCCTACAAATACGTCAAGTCTTTTGTCTGTTAATCAAAGTCCTATGCACTCATTTTTTTTTTCAAAACAAAATGTGCAACTTTTTTAAAGGATCATCAAAACATTATTCCTCTAAATTGAATTGCTGCAGTGGTTTAAGAGGAGATAATGGAAATTTTAAAAATTAATGTCTAACAATGGCAATAGATCATAGTGATCCTTTGGATCACATGACCTAAACAGCCAATCTTGATTTAGAAGATAACCATTTCTGGATATCATGAGACTTCAACTACAGTGGAATTTCGATGGATAGAACACCCAAGGTACGGATGAAAAATGTTCCAGTTAGAGGGGTGTTCTAATCATTGAGGTAAAAGTATGTTTAACCATGAACAAAGAGAGCAGAGAAAGGGTTCAACAGAACTGCCAACCACATTTTTTTTATGATCGGGAGAAATGGAAAATATTTTGGGAGTTTTCAGTATTTTGGAGAGAGGCTACTAAAATTGTAAGATAATTACAACGTTTGTCTGTATTTATTAAAGAATGACCCTTTAAACTGTTAAATGACGTTTCCAAGCACCGGAATTCAGACAAATTAGATGGGTTATATTTTTGGCTTTTGAACTAGCATTGCTGCAGTTGCTGTCTCTCGACATTTTCTAAAGCTTTTACATAAACATATATCCTCCCACTGGAAAGACAAACAAGACACAACATTATTACATGCATAAACGGTGGAGGATACACATGCTGTTCCATCAATTATTTTCTAGATCCGGTAAAGGTAAAGTGAAAGGAACGTAATTCATAGGATTTTCGCGGGAAATGAAATTCGGGAGAAAACAATACAACTGCGGGAGGGCGGGAATTGGGACCGAAAATCAATAGACTCCCGCCAAAATCAGGAGGGTTGGCAGCTCTGGTTCAAGACATCAGTGGTATTCGAGCTTTTCCAGTTTGAGCCATCAAATTTCAACTGTATGATGTTTGGGATTTCAAAAATGGTACAGCTCTATTTTAAATTCTTTATGGTTCTTCATAACTACTCACTCTGTCTCCAAATCTTTCAAAACATAGTCTTGCATATTCAGCAAAAAGATCGGACACAGTTTCGTTCAGCCAACCATCATATTTGTCCTGTAGTGCTTGTGGTAAGTCCCAGTGATATAGTGTTACCATGGGAACTATCCCTGCATTAAGTAGACCACTAATCAGTTTATTGTAGTACTTAATACCAGCCTCATTGATAAAGTTTGTTGTACCATCTGGTAATATCCTGGGCCAGGAAATGGAGAATCTGTAGTGAGTCACCTATAAATATACACATAGAAACTATAAACTACAACAAGTTTGTTGTATCATATTAGTCATAAAACTAGAAGTACTGTGTACTGCTGGGCCACAAATGAATACCCCTGCTTACAAAGTGTAATACAATTCTTTAAACAGTTGTCCAGATCAAATTTGAAATCGTCCCCACTCATACAAGCCGAGAAAACAGGAAGTGGTAATACAGCAGACCTGAAAACGGCTTACACATTACAACTCATCAAAATCAAGCTTGAGACCAAACATGAAACCAATCCAAGCTATGCAAGCTGAAAAAAACTGTAACCAAAATTTCTCTTTCCTAGTTAGTTATAGTTAAACATCAAAGAATCTGCGACCGGGAAGTGCATGCATAACAAACCTGTAAATGGCTTATACATTAAAACTCATTACAATAAAGCTCCAGTCCAAATTTGAAATTTTAAATAATTCCCACTTATAGACATACAGACGGACAAAGGGACACCAGCATCACCATATACCGCTGCTTTTTCAAAGCAGGGGTCTAACAAGGAGGTTAATTCATAAGCTTACAAATTCTAATAATAAAGTGCCTCCTTCAAAACAAGATTGCTACGCGTAGCTATGTCCCCCGCCGCAGCAGTAAAGTCGATAAAGTCCAATAACTCAAGTAGAATTATGGAATCAAAATGACGGCAAGATATGATCAACTGCATTTGGTGGCAAACAGCTACGCAAAATTTGAGCAAAATCCCTTAATTGGATTTTGAGGAGATGTGTCGACAAAGTCTTCCTATGTTGTAATATGCATTAAGTCGATAAAGTCCNAAAACCAGTTGCTAATATTTCACAAGTGTGGACCCTAATTGATGTCTTCCCTGTCCGTGCTTGTACACTAAATTGATGTGAAAACTCAAACTGACTTAAATCAGAAAAACTTAACATGTTTGTTGTAGTAAAATCGGGGTAACTAAGAAAAGCAATGTAGGAGACTGTCATGTACAACTAAAAACCTATTTAAGTACTATATATCATTGACCTACCACTAATAGATACTGAAAAATAAAACATTTTCACTAAACCATGTAAATGAGGTCAAGCACAAAAGCCAAATAGTGTAAGCTTAGATAGTATCCTGTGAAATAAGTTACAAATGGAACAAATGTTATTGATATATCTATGAGATTTATTCTGTCTGGAGATTATTTCACCAGGTGAGCAGTAAATACTTTCCAACTGGAGATTATTCCACTAAGTGAGCTATGAAATATGTTCCTTTGGAACTTATTTCATGGTGGATACTATAAACCTTTACAGCAGACTGTCATGTCCATTAAAGACTAACCCACATACCAAAATATTATTGACTTACCATAAAAAGATAAAGGGAAACTCAACATGGACTGTGAAACATATAGCAGACTGTCATGTACTACCCAAGACTAACTTACATAACTTTCTATACTACATGTATATACAAATTAATATACTCTCCAGTTTAATCAGCATGCCCATTGCTTTTTGCAGTTGTGAGTACATGTACCCTTTGAATCTAAATTTGGGGGTACAAGGTGTTTTTTGAGGGTACAAATGCACACCAGTTTTTTAACTTCATCACTTAAAACGGCTTCGCAAGGAACCTATCAAGCTGCATGTCATATGCCGACAACTATTTTCTTTCAGTTTTGATTGGATCTGAAAACCACAATATTCTAATGATCAATTTTTCAAATGTACATGCTTGCACGTTTTGATTTGTGAAATTGTATGTGCATGTTTATAATGTACGTGAATTACGTACTGTAGTAAGTGAATGGGCATGCTGTTTATAACTAGAAAGTTGTACCATAAGAAACCAAGACATGTTGTAAGTGGACAAGTAGTTTCAAAGGACAGAATTCTATTAAGTTGTTTCCGTATAGGGTCCATTGCTAAAATTTGTTATCTGATGGAAGTCATCATCTTGATTAAGGTGGAGAAGTTTGATTCTAATTGCCCAAGTAGTCTGAGAAATGATGATCATTTGAATTACTGTCAGACACAATCCAATATCTTCAATTATTAAATTAAACCCCCACAAAAATTTCCTGCTATACGGTAGCATATTTTTCTTTGCTAATATGACTAAAAATATTCGCCACTAGCTTCAAGTTGTTCTACACCGATTCCAAGATAGGATGTGATCTGCTGGAGTCCAAAGGACTACTGTAGCAATGGCTTTCAATTGACCCTATCAGCGTTTCTCGATAAGGGGAAGATAACTCCATCAGACTTGTATAGGCTCTATTAGTTATACTGAAACAAATCAGATATATGTTGATAAAATATGAATAAATGAAATAAAACTAATAAAATGCCTTTAAATGTATTACTGTCACGGATAATCAATTTACATACATGTTTTACCTAAGTCAATAAACACCCTGTGCCTTACAGGTGTGTTAATTAGAACTATAGAGAAGATTGCCCTTGGGTGATTTCTTTCAAGTATTAATCCAATTACAGCTCTCAAAATAGGGGTATTAAGCTATTTCTACAAACATTAAATTATTAAATGTTAACATTCAGATTGAACAAAAAAAAAATAATAATAATAAATTAAAAAAATAAATAAATAAAATAAATATTTAAACAATTACAAACATGTTATATATTTAAGGATATATTAAAGGAGAGGAAAAAAGGAGATAAATAAATTTCTTTGCATTTTTTGTTCTTTTTCTACGGTTTTGAACTATAAAAAAATGAAATATTTCTATTTTCATTCATATTTAAATTTGAAACATAGTAACAGTATTCATCTTTTTCACAAGATATTTTTTTTCTCCACTTTGAAAAAAAAACCAACTTTTTTTGTCATGAAATGATTATTGTTTGTTTTTCCCATTAGATGCATTTTTATATAATGAAATAAATTCTGAAAGAAATTTAACTTTGTCACGAACTTGAGGTTAAAATAAAACAAGAGGCTCTCAAGAGCCTGTATCGCTCACCTGGGCCATTGCTGACAAATACAGTCAAAAATAATAATACCAATGTTGAATGCCAATCTTGAATCTGTTCAGAAAAGCCAGACACATTTTAAGAAGGGGACAAACTAAGGTCCATTGTGACCAAGTGTGATTCCAATTGGCCAAGTACTTTCAGAAGAGAAGATCTTGGAATATGTTTCCCCATAGGGTCCAATGTTAAACTAAGTTCCCCGCTGGTNTTTTCTTTGTTTCTTTTTTTTTCTTTAAGTTTTTGTTTGTTTGTTTTGTGGTTGTTGTTTTTATTTGTTATTTTAACATATACATGTATTCAATATGACTTTTAAATAAAAGAAATGAAAAAAAAAAGATACGTGTTCCACCTGTGCCTTTGCAAATATTATGTGTATTGCTTGCATGTCATTTGTGAACTTTGCGATCAACACTTGCATGAAACCAATAAAACAATTTGTTAGGTTTCATAATGTATGTATGATCCAAGCATGTTATGTAAACTTTAATCTTTAATATAGCAACAATGCATTGTGTCTCTAGACCGGTCACTTCAAAAGATGTTTGTCCAGGTGAAATTAATTAAGGTGATCAGAATATCAACAGGTGGTATGCATGTCACTAAAAACATATAATTAATTATACAAGACATAGGCCTACCTCACTAAACAATATTCAAATCTGAAGCTTTCAATATACTTAGAAATTGAATTTCAGTGTCTAATCATATTACAGGTAAACAACCGACATGCCTCTCATTACAGGTAAATCAAGAAAATCAGCGTATTGATTTGATAGTATACACGTCAATTATCATCAAGATAAAAAAATTTGGTTGAGCAACCAAACTGGAAGCTTGTAGTTTAATATTAAATTGTGCAGATTTACAATGTATACAATGTTAACAATGGTAGAAACGCCCTCTTACAAGCCTGTTGGAGTTATCGAACCTGATATTCCGCTAGAGGCGCGAAACACTGATATCGTCAATTAGCCTTTTGGTTTCTGATGAGATGATCTATGAATGAAAATTGATAATGGACGACATCTGATGCAAAGTGATAGTAAAAACGTGACTCTGTCTTCTTGTACATTTTACCCAGAATGCAATACTCTGTGACATTGCTAACAATTAATATCTTACTTTCATATCTTTCATGATCTTTATATCTTCATTATATTTATGGTAACTGTCACACGCTACATCTCCTGTCACATTATTGTCTATCATATGGTTGTGTGAGTGGGTATCCCATATACTGGGTCCTTTACCTGTCAATATAAAGACATAGCACAATGTTTTAATCTTCTATCATTTTCTATTTACCAATCAGTCACCCAACAGATCTTTCACTACTTCATTTTTACTCAGTACTGGATAATCATTCCACTGTCTTACCACCTGTCAATAACAACTGCTATTGAGTTGCTACCGGACACAACCATAATAGAAGGGAGTTTAAGCATGCCATAAAACCAGTTTAACCCATCATTTCTTTTGACATGACTGTACCAAGCCAGGGTCAATTCTGTCAACAATTTTCAGATAGTTTTCCACCTGCTTTGTCTTTTTGCCTCTTGGACTTTGGGTCTTGAGAATTCTGTTTGGTAATTTCATTATTATCCCCATTTCCTCTGAAGTAATTATTTATATACAGACACAATCATGTTTTTATTTATTACACACATGTTCTGCTCCAAAATTTAAAACATCAGATATAACTAAATGATTAAGAAAGGAGTTGTGGGATTCTCATTTATTTTTAAAACTGTAATTGGATAAAATCTTTTAACAAGTATGCCAAGCTTTTACAAAGTTGTCTATGAAAAGGTCTAGTTTATAAGGAAGTATATGTTATCTGGATTTTGACATCTGTATATGTATATGTTATCTGGATTTTGACATCTGTATATCGTAAAATATCATCCCGTGAGCCAAAATATGAAGCACTGGGGCGAGTGAGTGCAGCGAACGAGCCCCAAGCTTCATATTCTGGCAAGCGGGATGATATTTTACAATATTCCATCTTTCAAAATTCAGATAATTTGTTTATCGTCTTTTATTTCTTATTTATATACAATAGTTTATTAGGTTTTGTGTCAAATTCTCCCAAGGTTGCACGGGAAGTGAGGTTCATTCGTTTTTTTTTCACAAAATGGGAAATGTTTTGTACTTATTTAATGACTTCATAATATTTTTTGTCGGCCAACATTATTAAATTTAGAAATTTTTTTATCGAACTATATAAGCAAATCGAAATAAAGTCGGGTTTTTCATTGCAGAACCTCTCGTTGTTTACATTTGTCTTTCAGTTCCTAGGCACTTTTATGACGTCACAATGTAAACAAAATGGTGGCTCTGCTGAAGTTATCAGCGACCTAGTTTCTGTATTTTTTCGAACGTCTCGTTTGCATTTTTGTGTATTGGTTACGGTATTTTGTTTATTTCTTGCCAAACGAATAAAAGGGATATTGCTGGTCAAATATTGGGAGAATTGCCTTGATAACTCCAGGTCAACCTCTTGATAAGTTCGGGTCAACCGGATATGGCTTTTTTGGAAGGGCTCTGCAGGCTGAGAAAGGCGGAGGGAAATACGATAACGTAAAATATCATCCCATGAGCCAGAATATGAAGCACAGGGGCGAGTGAGCGCAGCGAACGAGCCCCAAGCTTCATATTCTGGCGAGCGGGAAGATATTTTACAATATTCCAGCTTTCAAAATTCAGATAACTTGTTTATCGTCTTTTTTTCTTATTTCTATACAATACTTTATTAGGTTTTGTGTCAAATTCTCCTAAAATTGCACGGGAAATGAGGTTCATTCCTTTTTTACAAAAGAAGAAATGTTTTGTATTTATTTTATGACTGCACAATATTTTTTGTCGGCTAACGTTATTAAATTTTGAATTTTTTTATCGAACCATGTTAGAAAATTGAAATAAAGTCGATTTTTTCATTGCAGAACCTTTCCATTGTTTACATTTATCTTCCAGTTATAATGCACTTTTATGACGTCACAATGTAAACAAAATGGTGGCTCTGCTGAAGTTATCACTGACCTAGTTTCCGTATTTTTTGGAACGTCTCGTTTGTATTTTTGTGTATTGGTGACGGTAATTTGTTTACAAAATCGAAAACAGAAAACATAACAGATTCTTTATCTTATTAAAATTTATTTCATGCGTAACGGATAAAATAACTAAATACCGAAGTTACTGGATAGCACTTGTCAAACGTTGGGAGAAATTCCTTGATAACTCCAGGTCAACCTCTTGATAAGTTCGGGTCAACCGGATATGGCTTTGCGGAAGTGCATCGCAGGCTGAGATAGGCGCAGGGAAAGACGATAATATATACATATAGTTTAGATACACTATGACTGCACAAAATTAGTTTTAAATATGCTGAACATGCACAAAATTGATTATGAGGACAAGTTCAAATATGATGAGCTTGTGCAATAGTTTATGAGTACAGAAGTTTATGCTTAGCTTGAACTAGTTATTTATTTATCAAGACGGAAAATTTTAATATCGTAAGCTTGCACAAATTTGTTGCAAAGACAGGAGTCTATCTTACAGGTTTGCAGAGCTAGCACTTGACAAAAGTTTAGTTACCGAATGCTGAGCTTTTTTGATTTTTTGGTTTTCCAAATGTTTGATTCTTATCTGAATTCTGGAACATATTCTCATGTAAAGTACATTTCACTGTTTTTAATTTTCATGTCATTTAGATTAATTATGAATTAAGTAAAAATTAAGAGCTCATGAAAACGACTGGGTAGATTTATACAAATTCTTAAGAAATTGTATATATGAAACTAATTACCATCTTCATCCCATGCTCCTTCAACTTGATATGCTGCTGTTGCAGAACTCCAAGCAAAATCGTCTGGGAAATTTCCATAATAAAAATCGTCAAACATTGGAAGGTTATTTGTATCCCTCTTATATTTAACTGGTTCAAAAGGAGGTCTGTCAATAGATTTGAAGAATCCATTATTTGATATCAAATCACGATAATATCTCGCTGATGCTTTTGGTATTCTTGGTCTTGCAGGGTCAGTAAAATTAACAAAGTGGAGTCCAAATCTTTCTGTATATCCTCTGCTCCATTCAAAATTATCCATCAGTGACCATGCAGTATATCCTCTAATATCCACATCATCAAGGCGTATTGCTAAAAATAAAGTGTTGATCAAGGTTACTTATAAATTTTTAGCTCCATGGGCAAATTTTTATAATGATTTTAATGTAATTATACCCTAATGTGTTTTTATATGGAGTAAAATGATGAATAAACTGCATACTATTTACATTTTTTTGGTGATCAGTGAAGCATGAGGTCGGTTTATGGATAAATTTTCATTATGACTTTTGTTTAATTATTCCCGAATGTGTATTTATATAAAGTTTAATGATGCTACCATACATCATTCACAGAAAAGAAATCAAAACCTGTGGGTAAACAGACAGACAAACACTACAATGTATATCCCCATACTTTTGTAAGCAGGGCATAATTTTCATCTTGAAATTATTCTGATAAATCAATGTCCAAATAAGTGTATCATTTATTGAATTCTCACAAATAATTTTAAATACATATAAAAGTTTAAATATAGATTCAAAAGACCTATTTTCACATTTGTTCTAAGCTCTGATTGGATAAAAGTGTGTTTAAAATTTTATTCATTTTTACAATATGCTTCATTCAATTTTTTTCACCCTTTGATATGGAATTTCCAATTCTCCTATTTGGGTAAACTGTAATTTACAGTAGTAATTTAAATGTTAAGTTAATCTTTCAAGGAACTTTAGCAAAGAATTTAGGTTATGTCCACAGATTTTTTTGTTAATAGCAAATAAAGTTAAAGCAGAAATTCTTGTCATTTTTTCAGCCAATCATACTATTTCCCAATGCAGAAAGTTCTGGCTCCACCTTAAGAAGATACCATATAATTTATTATTTTTGCAAGGATTTAATATTTACTTTATTTGCAGTTATCTAAAACCACAAAAATAAAATCAAATAAATTTGAGAGAAATCAATCATTCACTACCCATGAAAAAACACTTATCTGGTACATGAATATCCATTAACATTCTTTCTTAAAAATGCTTAAAAGTGTCTGAAGGGTATTAATTTTCTATTATATAATTTTATGAAATTTTCTGTGTACAAACATAATTGTATTATTGTTCAAATTATAAAAATAAAATCAGAAAACGCACCTAAGGTGCGAAAGCCGAGTTGCGAACATTTGTTATTTTCATGATTACATCATCGGATAGGCAAATAGTTGCATATCAGCATATAAATTCTTTTATTTCAATCAGAGATTTATAATGGATATTTTGAGGAAGTTTGACTTTGTCCTAACTTGACTAAAAGTCAAAACATTCCAAGTTCCTTTCCAAAAAAACTTTGGGAAGGGGTTCTCCCTTAAAATCTAGTTTTTTATTTTATTATTGCTGAAATTGAAAGTGTGTATCAGAGTACCTTTTTTCTAATAATTTCAGTTTTCTAGTTTGGTATACATAGCAACCAAAATCTCCACTATCCATTGCAATTTATTTCAGACCACCTCTCAAAAAAAATTGGGCAGGGGTTCCCCTTATAATCCAGGTTACATACATATTGCTGAAATCAAAACATTCCAAGCCCCCCCACCTTTTCAAAAAAAAAATGGCAGGGGTTCCCCTTATAATCTAGTTAATACATATTTCAGAAATGTGAAGCATAATTTTTTTTTGAAAGATTCAGTGTTCTGGTTTGGTTTCCATGGCAACTAAAAGCTCCACTATCCATTACAACCCATTTCAGACCACCATCCAAAAAAAATTTGGGCAGGAGTTCCCCTTAAAATCCAGGTTATACATATTGCTGAAATCAGTTTTAAAACCATCCAAGTCCCCCTTTCAAAATAAAGATTTGGCAGGGGTTCCCCTTATAATCTAGTTTATACAAATAGCTAAAATTTCGAAGAAAAATATGTAGCAGAATACTGTTTTTCTAAGTTTCAATCTTCTGGCTAAAAATTTGGGGGTCACCATGCATTGAAGCAAAAAAACTGAAATTGAAAATTATGGATTTTACAAAGAAATGATAGGGAAAATGACTATATGAGTAGATAAATTAAAAAATATATTGTATATTTTGTTTATACTTTGCATGTGTTTTAAACTCATTATATTTTTCACATATACAAATCAAATTAGGGGTCACCGCTAGCAAAATAAATTGTGAAATGCTAATTTGTCTAGTAATATCTAGATGAAATTCTTTTACCAGATTATCTTCCTTGCTTTATTTCTTTGTTCTGTATGTCTGACTACAGATTTAAAGCATATGTGTTTTTGTTAAACTTTTTGAAAAGAAAATGTTGTAAAATGGATAACGAATACAAATTTCATTTGCTTGGGAACTTTATTTACATATTAATAATTATTTTGTTAAATTTCTAAATGTATGAAACGTAAATGAACAAGTATAAAACGAAAACGGCAGAATTATACCACCGACGCACCTTAATGAACAAATGCATCCACACTTTTGAAATATATTTTTCAATGGATCTTTATAATATGAAGCCAGACTCCTTACATTTGGTTAAATTGTATGAAGATGG
>MJUU01066469.1:86252-120781 GCA_002080025.1 Modiolus philippinarum | reverse complement strand
AAAAAACGATTTTTGAAAACCTACGGCTTTTTGCCATATCAACTACTACCAGGAGCTCGGGGAAGAAAGCGTTAGGGACCACTGCAACTCAACGGGTAGATTCAGAGGGGCCGCGCACAGTAACTGCAACCTTAATTACCAGGCACCAAAATCCCGGTCATCCTCGACAATCTGGCGGGCTTCGATGCTAATCTCTTCATCAAGGCACTGGGCTCCACCGAGGGTAAGATCGACTGCATACCAAACACGGAAAAACGCTACATCTTCACCAAGAGCATACCGGTAGGGAAGTACAAGGATAAGAAAGGAACGATGAAGAAGCTCTATCAGCACCTTCGATTCATCGGTAGCTTCAAGTTCATGGGGAAAGTCTGCAGAAGCTGGTGGAAGCTATGTCAGCCGAGGCCTTCAGCGAGAACTCGGTGCCCAGTCAGTGACCACACGACTCTTGAAGATAGGACACTCTGAGTCGGAAAATGGGCGATGCATTACCCTGCGCGAAATGGTCGACCAGGAGAAATCGAAGCATATCGTGACACGCCCGAAAGACTATGAGCTTGGGCGTAGGTATATCAAAGGTCAGAAGCTCGGTCAGCGTTCTCAGCTGACGCTCTTTCTATGATTATCTGGCCAGAACCAATACCCTAGGTGAATGCATGATGCGATACTACCAGCGTAATGGCTTCGGGAGATACTGTACCGCCGAGAAGAATAGCCTCCAAAATATTAGCCGCCGCATCCGGCATCCGATATCAATATGAAGAATGCGCATCCTACCCTACTCTCCTGGCATTGCCACGTTCAAGGGACTCGACGCCCACATCGCAAACAGAAAAAAAATTGATTGCGGATCTAATAGCTTACCAGGGGATCACGTGGAATGAGGCCAAAACCCTACTGCTACCCATCATAAATGGGCAGATAATCATACTCAAAGATGACGCACTTGCCTGGCTCCGGGACTATTATGGGGAATGAGGCAGATCATGGAGGAAGTGGTCAAGCTGAAACCAGACCTTAACAAGCTTGCCTGCGAATCCAAGGAGGAGATAGCACAGACTTCAGCTTCGAGTGGACTACCGTGAACTTCTTCATGTGCTTTCTGGAAAATAAAGTTCTCATGGCAGCCATTGACTACTTGACAGAGCAAGAGATCGAAGTGCAGGCACCCGTATTTGATGGGTTAATGTTTCATAAAAAGTCGGTATAGCACGCCAGAATTCATGAGATTCTCCAAGGCTGCTCCCAGAGGGTGAAGGAAGTCATCGCTCTGATATCACCTTCATGGTCAAGGAAATGGATTAGGGACACGATATCCCTATTGTGGCGAAAGCACAAGCGGGCCACTACTCAGATATGCTGCTACGCAAAGGCGTATACCTCTATGACTTCGAAAAGCTCCAGGAGACTAAGGTCCAATCGAAGGAAGCCTTCCGCAGCAGGTTCCCCGGTGAGCATATAAGCGACGAGGATTATGCACACGCTTAGAGAGTCAGGGAGGCCTTCAGATGCAGAACTATTCGCGACTAGGTACCACGACCTCGACCTTGAAACTGACGTGGTATTCCTCGCCGACGTATTTGAGAATTTCCAGACTATCTGCGTGAAGCATAATGGACTCGATCCCACCCATTACTACACAGCACCAGGGCTAGCTTATGACGTGGTATTCAAGGTAAGCGAAATCAAGCTGGAGCTCATCACCGACCCCAATATGCTGCTTATGGCTGAAAAGGGGATTCGCGAGATTACCATGGCTTCCCAGAGATATGCCTTGGCGCATAATCCCTACGTACAAGGCTACGACCAGAGCAAACCGGCCAACTATATCTTGTATCTGGACGCTAATAATCTCTACGGGTTTGCGATGAGCCGGTCCCTGCCCACCGGATATTGCAAATGTATCGACCCCTCGGAAGTCAAAGAACTAGCTCGGCCTGGATGCATGGATATAAGTGATCTCCAATATCCAAGAGAGCTCCACGATCACAATAACTACTTCCCCCTTCGCGGCGGAATCCATGGTGATCAATGGAGTCAGGAACTGGTGTTCAACCTCCACAAGAAGAAATACGTGGTCCACTGCCTTAATTTGAAAAAGTATTTTGCCCTCCGTTTGAAGCTGAAGAAGTTCCATCGGGCTCTCCGGTTCACTTAGATCCCATGGTTGCGAGTGTACGTAGAGAAGAATACGGCTTGCAGGGATTTGGCCACCACCACCTCCGAGAGGACTTCTTCAAACTCATGGTCAACTTGGTATCCGGCTATTCGGATCTGCCTGCCATGCACCTGCATCGAACAAAGCTTGCCTTCGATAAACCGATCTACCTGGGATTCTCCATCCTTGACCTATCGAAGACCCTGATGAGCGACTTCGTCTACGATTATCTCGAGCCCAAGCATGGTGACCGAGCCACCATCTGCTACAAGGAAACGGATAGCTTGATTTGTGATATCCAGACGGCAGACGTATATAAGGATATGGCCAGGACCGCGAAGCAGTGCTTCGACCCATCCAACTATGCTGCGGACAATTCCTCCGGTATCCAGTCTAGCGTGAATAAGAAAGTGCTCGACAAGTTCAATGATGAATGCTTTGGCCATCCGAAGACCGCGAGTACATGGTTCTCCACCCGAAAGCATACGCCTTCAAATTGGATCAAGAGTGGAGGGGAAGAAAGCTAAGGTCGCGAAGAAGAACACGGTCGCATCCGAGCTGACCTTCGCAGACTATACGCAGTGAGGAGATATGGGCAAGGAGTAATACCGCGAGATGAATATCATCCGCAGTCGGCTTCACCAATTATTCACCCTAGAGTCCTGCAAAAAATCCCTCTACAACGATGATAAGTGGTATACCCAGCCGAATGCGATGCATGCTCTGACGTATGGTCACTACCTGTTTAAATAAATGATCAGGATATGGGTGCACGGCGTCTTTCTCCCCCATAGGTCTCTCTCGAATGTGGAGCTGGAGGAAGCTGCCACGACCCCAGGAATCCATAAATTCAGATTCATATTCATGCTCTACCTCCCATCCCACATCCAATCGAATGCGGTATCCTGAATCAGGACGACCTCGAATCTTCGACCCTTACGGCTTGCCTCCACTCGATGAGATGACCTAATATCTACGACCGAAAATTCGAAATAATACCGATGAGCTCTAACGGCGGGGCGACGTAGTCTGCGGGCACTTTTGCTTTTACGTATTGAAGCTCCTTTCGGAAGGTCGTACGCTCGAGTGGGTAATCATCGCGCTATAGATAAAAGGATGAGTTTGAATCTCAATCAAAGGAAGAGCATGTCCATCTGGCGGATGCTTCAGTATCTCTATATGAACGATCATCGAATCACCAGTGTTGGATTGCCACGGGATAGCTCGGACACAGTCACGAATAGATGGGTCAATCTCCAGCTGAAGGAGATCATGAAAGGTATCGATGACCTCGAGATAGAACTCAGTGTAGCTTAGAAAGCACTGGAGGCAGAGAAGAAACGCTCCGAGAAATATATTGCAAAGTACTTACCCATGGGAGGTGGCAAGATGGAAGGGGATATCGATATGCAAGGGCACCGATCCACAATTTGCCAGAGGGGGTCCAAGCAAAGAAGCCGGTCACCAAGGGATGGTATGCTAAGAACTGACAGGAGCCGGTAGTAAGTTTGCAAGGTAAGGTAGATGATCTCGATAGGAAAACGAGACTAGTTAACGCACAACCGATAGGTTCAAGTAACCTAACAAATTCCCTCTTCCCGCGATGTTTCATAGCCTTTCTGGCCCCTCTCTCTCTTTCTCTCTCGAGGGACCGGAAAGATAGCAGAGGGTGGGAACTATTGCAAGTCGGATTGCTTGATCCAGGAATTACAGCTCACGGAGTACCCGAACCTCTTTTCGTATGCCTCTTTCACGCTGTCCCGGGATCGTCTTTGCAAGACCTTCTCAATGCGATATATTTCTTGGTAGTTGGGCTGCAGCTCGGGTCCGAAGAAGGATCCATGGATCTCCCCGCCGTTAAAATCCTTGATGCGATAAGTGGGTGGCGGTGCATTGAAGGCCTGGACGATGGTGAAGACTTCTTCCGTCCAGTGCGAAGTAAATCCCTTCTCGAAAGTGCCTTCTTTGTGATCAGGAATTTATTGCCGACGTGGAATCGCTACGGCTGCATGGATGAGAACCCCTTAAAGATTCCAGAAGACCTAAGCATCATGCTCGTTCTGTCTGTCGTTGGTTGATGTCATCTTGATGGATCGATGTTAGATAGTACTATACTGTTGGCTGAGATCGTCCAAGACTTGGAGGTAGGTGCGCACAGAATTGGTCGAAAAGAACTTGATCATCTCCTTCATGGTACGATTCAAGCGCTCCTTCACGCTCGACTTTTCTTTTTTTCGATGTTGCAGAGCTCGAGGTCGTGCTTCTGGAGCAGATCCTTCGTCTCACGATCACGAAATTTCGTGCTCTTATCGGTCCATAGCTTATTGGGCCTGTGATCCTTAGAGACGGTTCGAAAGTCATCTGGCACCATGGCACCTTTCTTATTTTTCAGCGGCACCAGCCATTCGTACTTGGAGAAGATATCGGTGGTACTCAAGAGGTACTTGAAGCCTCGATTATGGCGAGAAAAGGTGCTCATATCTACGAGATCGGCGGCCTATGGCTCGCCCAACCCACCTTCCAGCACGCGACGCTTCTGGAATTTGCGTCGGATTGGCTTATGCAGCTCTTTGGCTAGCTTGTCCGACCATCATCCTTTAACCCCACGCCCAGCTTAAATCGTGCCTTGGTGCCGATGATAGATCTGAAGATGCCAAGCTCGAAGATTTCGCACGCAGTGAGATTTGGAATAGCATGGAGGAGGCTAGCATAGTCTCCTCACTGATTGCTTTCAAGCCGATGAAATTATGCCCGTTCAGATGCATCTCGAAGGGCGTCATCTTCCAGACTCCGCAGACGCAATATGTTCCATCCTCCGCCGCTGCCCACCTTCTCACCCAATCCTTTCTTCGACATTTCAAGCAGTACATTGCCATTTTATATAGATGCATGGATGTTCCTTACTTACGTTGAGCCTACCGCGAGTAGGCATAGCCACTTTCTCCTCCCGCGGCGATCCATTCGAGGTCTGATCATCGGGAAATCTGACTGCGGGAAGACGACACTGCTGAATAACCGCCTCCCTTGCGATGGATGGCTCGACTACGATCGACTTTTCGTCTTCGGAAAAATCACTTCACCAGACCATCTACCAATTGAGGACGCTGATGAAAACGTTTTCGAAAGACGATATCCGTGATCTTTTTTCCATCAAGGTTCGCTACCCTCATTCCTTGGTCGACGGGGCGGACTTGATGGAGCCACCAACCTTCTCGACCTTGACCCCTTTCGCAAGAATATCATGGTCTTCGACGATTTGGTGCTGAGCAAGCAAAACAAGTGCAAAGACTACAACGTGCGTGATCGACATTATAACGTGGACTGTTTTTGCCTCTGTCAAATTGCTTCAAGCTTCCGCGGCAATCAATCCGGAAGAATGCCAACTTTATCTGCCTCTTCGAGCAAGATGCCAAGAATCGCGATCATATCTGCATGGACCGATCTCTTCCCGGCCCAAGTCGTTACCATATGCGACCGCTTTTGAGCCAAGCCTCATGGATTCATGACCATCGATGTCACTAGCCCAAAGACAGTAGGAAAGTATCGATGCAACCTAGGCGATTTCAATTTGGTCTAAGATAAAGAATGAATCACTTACAGGATTTTTTTCTGCAGAATCAATGGGACTTGGATCAGGAATACAAGAATGCTTTCAAGTCCCAAGGACCACAACTGGAATGTGAGCACCAATGGGAGCGAGTGCTAATTTACGGCTTTGACAAAGGATATGGATGTAGTAGATGCGGTGCCGAAAGGTACGCTCAACGTATCGATACGCACGAGTTCGAAGGTACTACCTATAGTTACCTCTCCCGCCTGAAACCTAGGCAGCCGCCCGGACCCCTTGCTGTATCAAGAACGTCCGCGGCCATCTGTGCAGGTACTCATCCATATCGGGCAGTGATACATGGAAGAGAAACTCTAACTTTTCTGCTCGACGCAAGGCTACGGGGGATCGATCCAATGCTAAGGGTCGATCGATCCAACGCTAAGGGGCGATCAACCCAACGCGTAGTGGCGATTGATTCAACGCTTAAGGGCGATCGATTCAACGCTTAGGGTGTCGGCGATGCTATAAATAAATGACGTTTACCAAGATCACCGACCCCAAGCGGCGTAAGGCGATTGCTAGGGATCTGCAGGAGACCAAGCGAAGCATCCAGGCTAAAAAAAAATTGCAGCACCGCCTAGATAAGATCGGACTCAGCCGTGACCTCTCGAAGATTTTCAAGCTAGTGGTCTAGACACAAAAGAAGACCGCCATCCAGATTACCAAAAAAGATTGAACATACTAGTATCCCTCTTGCTCTTCTCACCCCGATACCTGCCCTTCTTCTTTCTCCTGTCCCTGCAGACGAGGGCGACGACGACCCACTACCGATTGAGCAAGCATTGAGAACCAACCTCGGTCCGGGAGCTACCCACTATCTTCAGCTCAGTATGACCCTCGAAGCCGACCATACCTTTGGATTACGAGTGGAAGACGGTGCCATTATGATCGGAAGTCTCCCCGTTACTTTTGACGGAGACGATATCTTCGTCTACGGCAAGCTCATTAAGGGCACCCCCGGCTTGTGGGAGCTCATGCTCAAGCAACGCCCCGACCCCGAAATGTACGACGCCGAGAACTTCGTGAATTACGGCGACATCATGAAGGCTTCTGGTGCTATGTACCAAGGAAATTCGGTTTTCTCCTAAACCCCGAGGCGAACAAGAGCCACAAGTAGAAATTGTTTGTCTTGTATCTCTAAAAGGAAGATAAGTAAGGGAGTGAGTTGCAGACCGTCTTCCTTCCAAAAATGCTTCGAGCAGTTTCTGGATCGCCTCGATTTTTTGCCGCCTACCAGGCTGGGAATAATAGGGTGCGCAACGAAATCATGGCCATCTCGATGCCATGAAGAAATTCGACCATATTAGCTGGGAAGAGTACGAGAAGCTGCGTTAAAAGCTTCTCTAAATTACTATGCCTTTAGTAGTGCCTCATGGTTATGATATGCAGTCGGTGGACGAGGACTATTTGATACCATCGCCAGTCTAGCTGAACGAGTATTGAACGATTCAGCAACGAAGACGTTGGCAAGCAAGGCCAAGAGCGCAGCTTCAAATGCAGCCCTGAAAAGCTTCGCGAAAGGAGCAACGAAGGCCGTGGACCGCGTCGTTCATCGAGTGACCCACAAAAAGAAGCCTCCACCCCATCCCATCCGATCCCGCAGCAGCAGATCCGCTAAACAATCTCATCTCGGGTGGTGGTATCGCAACCATCCTCGACTTCGTCCAGCGCTATAAATAAAAACTAGTAAATGATGACCGATATGCTTACTATCACCGAACAACTAACTAAAACTTTCGATAAAAGTCTCCAGGAGTATCAGATTCGCGAATGCGAACCTCAAGCCGGGGCCAAGCTAAATAATGCCGGTGCAGAGATACTCATCAATATCGAGACCCATGATAACTTCCTATCTCTTGATCCAAAGCGGGTGTGATAAACCTCGATCGATCATCGTCGCCTTCTAGACGGATGTAAGCATAATGCATAATGCCGTCGTCTCCGACCATTAGCGGTTGCAAAATATCCACGTGATCCTCAATGCTGATTGCTATTCCGCCGTGGACATCAATGCCGGATTCACCCAATGTTCGCTAGGGTCTGTAAGGAGGTTACCGAATTCCGCAAGAAATTCTACAGCATGGAAAGTCTGCTTAGCAATTTCGGCGTCAATCGTCCGACTTCATCGATCTCTATCCCCTATTTGTAATCGAAAAGAGTCATCATTCCAAGCGGTTGAAAGACTCGGTCGAAATTACCAAGATCTGAGCCGAGTTACCACGGATTTTAGTTATATTATACTTAAAATAATAATAGAAAAAAATAGCATATAATAGCAACAGCATGGTGGTAAGATTTGCTGTTGGGGTCGATGTCCGATGTGAGCAAAACCTGAACAGATCATTGTTTATTTTGAGCTAGACAAATCTTTCAGTGTCAGTCAAATACCTTTGTACTGCTGTTAAGAGTGAACAATTTTGAAAAAAAAAATAGTTCCGGATTGCCAAAGAGAATATTCTCCACATGGATATCAAATGTATATTCTATGAATGATAGCAAGATCTTAACCCTCTTCAAACCCACCTCTCTAATTGCACGAGGAGAAATTTTACGAGATGACCGTTGTGAATCTGGAGACGTAATACACAATCCGCAATATCCATGCCGAAAATAATTCCTTCCGTTACTCCACAGACAATGGCGCCAACTGGTTCAACATCGCCCTGAGCACCGACTCCTACGGCATCGACGATATCAACGGTGAGATCCAGCGGAAAATGCGACTCAGCAAGCACAATGCAAAGATCATACTCGATGCCAATCGTATGACTCTGAAAGTAACGCACATCCTCGTCAGAAGCTACTAGATGGATTTTGATGTACCCGATAGCCTATATACCGTGCTTGGATTCGAGCGCCGAACGTATTCCTAAATTACAAAAAATACCGAAGTTACAAAAAATACCGAAGTTGCATAAAAACAGTAAAATTTCGTTATGCTGTACACGTGTTTCAAGGAGTAACCTCTCATCAGCAGCATTAAAATCAAATATTATGGAAAGCCATAATCCAAAAGTAGTCCAAAAAGAAGTACTCATTTCCAAAAATATCGAAATAGGAAGCCAAATCAAGTACCAAGGACATCTACCGAGTGCCATACACGGAATGAAGACTTAGTATTTTTAAGTAGTTTGAATTTTGATAATAGCAGTTAATTTCTATAACACGCAAGGTATAATTTTCATGTCAGACAAGTCTGACTATTGGGCTTGTGAATACCCTCGGGCACCTCTGGCCCACCATTAGTGGCATCTAAGACAAGAGCACGACGGTTACGTTGTGGATGGGAATATCGTGGATATCATCAGCATCAATAGCATCAAAATGAATTGCGATATCATCCCTTGAAGTTACGTCAACGGCACCCGGCAGTCCACCATCTATAGCTTCTTTCCCGAAGTCGGTTCAGGCATGAAAATCGCCCAAACCCAAGAATCTGCTCTATTTACCCGTGACCCTGAAGACCGTCGACCGCATGTAAAACAACCGACGAATCAAGACGGTCGCCCCATTGATCTGCTAGTAGAGCATTTTACCATCCACTTCCATCTGCTTGAGGTATAAAGAAATGTATTATCAAGAGTACGGTCTCAACTTGACGAAGGGTCAAAAGAGAAGATCCAGCGTGCGGCCAAGAAGAAATGCTATATAAGTAGTAGAAAAATGGCAATTCTACACCACGCCCACTTTTCAAGGGGAAATCCTGCATAGGACCCCCAACCCTGGCGGCCAAATGCAAACTGACGGCATTCCTATAAATACAACAATGGCATATGTATTTGCGAGTAAACAAGTCATCCCACAAGAAAGTGGGATTAGAACACCTTAAAGGGAAGGATATCACAGATTAATATAAATAAAGATATGGCATCCGAAAGAAATATGATGGATCAGTACCATGATTTTTTCTGGAGAATGAAGAAAATTCGGAAGACAGCACCCCACCCCCCCCAAACGCAGCAGAAGTGCTGCAATGCCCCCAACGTGGTGCAGCTCGATGAGCACATCCAGCAGTTTCAAATTTGCAGGGCGGACGAAGTCAAGATGCGATTTGAGAATCAACCAGGGAGCAGAAGACCAGCTGCGGCTAACCACTCAAGAGGAAGACGGGGCAGTTCTGCAAGAGCAAGCCCGGGAAGGACGGTCTCTGCTGGAGGCATAATAGGCAACCAAGCAAGAGGGAAGAAGAGGATACCATCCCCGTAGAGGGTAGGATGGTGGTCAAAGAGAACATGAAGACCATCCGTAAAATTGCTAAGGATGAAGGTCTGAGAGGGTCAGCAGGAAGAACACGTTGGCCTTGGTGAAGCTAATCGAGGAGAAAATCACCCGTCAATTTGCCCGCCAGGAAGTCTTCAACAAGAAGCAGCTGGAAACGTTAGCAAGGAATCATGGCCTCATCAAGCATTTCAGCTTAAGAGAGACGATCTGATCCAGCTGGTGGAAGAGGACATCAAAGACGTACCGGTTGAGGATGAGATCAAGATCAACGATAGCCGGGAAGATCTAAATAGCATATTTGGCACGCCAATTCAGCCCGACCTGACTACATTTCTCTAAGTAAGTCGGAGCACAATCTCTACCACCATTCAGATGCTCTCGCAAAAAAGAAGGGATTGAAAAGGTACTTGGTGCTTCTAGCAGAGATGGTGAAGACCAACCCCGCAACCGGAGAAAATACCTACATCACCCCTTACTTTCAATCAGCCATGACTACCCTCACCCAATCATCTATCCTCGAATTTGAGATTGCCTTCATGACGGAGAAGGTTATGAAAAATATAGCTAAGTACATACGGGAAGGGAGAGGATGGACGTTTGGACACATCGAGGAGCTCGATATCCATCTCAACCAATTTAAGCCACTCAAGGGGCTCCTTCATACCAACCCCATCGGCTCTCGCGAAAAAGAATAAAGATGATCGCTTCTTCCAGTGGGCGGTGCTAGCGGCACTTCATCAGGATGAGGTAGACAGCAATCATGCCTACCGCGTAGCTCATTACAAAAATGGGAGGATTAGCTAAAATTTGAAGGCATCGACTTTCCAGTGTCGCGATCGCTCAGGGCGATCGATAAATTTAAGAGGCAGACACCTACCATCAATGTCAACGTCTTTGCATTCGATGGCATAAAGAATGGTGAAGATGAGGAAGAGGATCTTCAAATCTATCCCCTCAGAATATCCAATAATACCCCCTTACCCACGTAGATATCCTATTCCTGACTCGCGAAGGTTAGCAGAATTACTGCTGGATCAAGAACTTATCACACCTTCTGTCTGCGCAGGTCACAAATCACGATGGACAAGCTTACTTTTGCCATTTTACCAAGCAGAAACATCTCGACGAGCATATGGAAAATTCCAACCAAAAGGATGCGGTCAGAATCGAAATGCCAGAAGAAGGGTCCACCAAATCCTTCCGCAACCACAAATCGATGAGAGCCCCATTCGTTATATATGTGGACTTTAACCGTACCACTGGCTTTTGCTAGTGTCGATACCAAGTCCAGCTGTCCTGAGCTCCTATCGTTGTTTACGTTTGTCTTTTGTTTTACATGTATTTGTGTTTTTCTGTGTAGTTCCCTAGCATATTCTGGCATGTAATTATAATTTTCAGCCATTGTAGGTGTTTCCTGTTGTCACTTTAATTTCATTTGAGTGCTTCACAGAGAAGCTCAACACCAGCCAGCCGGATCCATCGCACTCCTACACGAAGGCTTACCAACTTCAGCGACCATCGGGCTTCTGCTATTACGTGAAGTACGTTCATCTGGATTACAACTCCCCATTTGTCTACTGCAGGGAGGATGCTGCCAAAAAATTCATGCAGTGCGTAAAGGAAAAAGTACGGACAATCGGTAAGATATACAAGGAGACCAAACCCTTGGTATTGACGGTTGAGGACAATGAGAGCTTTGAAGAAAGCACACACTGCCACATTTGTGGGGATGAATTGGGAGGGGATGAGGTTCGGGACCATGACCAACTTATTGGAAAATATCGCGGCGCGGCACACAACCAGTACAATCTGGATTTCCAGCTCCCGAAGCACGTCTCCATCGTCTTTTACAATTTGAGCGGGTATGATGCCCACGTATTCGTCAAGGAGCTTGGATTTCATGAGGAAAAGACCGACTGCATCCCCAATACCGATGAGAAATATATCAGCTTCTCCAAGCATGTCGACTCATGCAGATTTATGACGAACAACCTGAAGATCTAGCCAAGAACCTCATCCCGACCAATTCAAGACCGTGAAAGCATGATTTGGCGATCGCGACGAGCTAATGATCCGTAAAGGGGTACTTCCCTACGATTATATGGCTGACCAAACTGAAATAGACTCAACTCCCAGCCAAAGAAGCCTTCTTCAGCACGCTTTACGATGAGCATATTACCGAGGAAGACTGCGTGCATGCTCTGAGAGTATGGGAGGCCTTCGAGTGCAAGACCTTACGCGATTATCATGACCTTTACCTAGAAACCGACGTCTTGCTGCTGGACGACATCATGAAATATTTCAAGAACATCTGCCAAACTAACTATAGGTTTGATCCTACCAGCTACCATACATCCCCCGGAACGTCTTACGACGCCTCTCTCGAAACCACTGGATAAAGATTGGAGCTTCTTTCCAATCCAGATATGCTAATTATGTTTGAGCAGGCGACCAGGGGAGTGTTGGCCATGATCTCTCAAAGCCATGCTCAGGCCAACAACCCCTACATGGAGAACTACGAAAGCTCCGAGCCCACCAAGTATCTCATCTACCTCGATGCCAATAAACTTTACGGGTGGGCGATGTCGCAGCCTCTTCCCACGGGGGGCTGAATGGGCGGAACCAGAGACAGAAGATCGACGAGATTCTCAGCTATCCCGACGACCACAAATATGGCGCCATGGTAGAATGTGATCTCGAATATACGCAGGATCTTCACGGCACCCATAATTATTATCCTCTTGCGCCCGAGAACGTGGAAATTAGCAAGATGTGAAAGCTAGTGCCTCATCAAGCGTGAAAAATATACGCTCCCCTATCAAAATCTCAAGATGTATTTGGAGATGGGTATGAAGCTTAAGTAATGACGTCGGATCATCAGGTTCAAGCAATCCCCATGGCTCCAGAACTATGTTGTTCTGAATACCGCTCTTTGCGCTAAGGCCAAGAACGACTCCGAAAAGGAGTCGTTCAAGCTGGTCAACTCAGTCTTTGACAAGACCATGGAGAATATCCGGAAGCGCGTAGACGTCAGGCTGGTCACCACCGAGAAGCAGGCCATAAAGCTCGTGACCAAGCACAACTTCGATCGTCGAGAGGTCTTCTCTGAGATTCTAGTAGTCGTCCACATGAAAAAGACCGAGCTGACATTTGATAAGCCGATCTATCTGGGAGCCTGCATCTTGGATATTTTGAAGCTTCTCATGTACGATTTCCACCATAGATTCATGAGGAGGATGTACGGCAACAAAGTCCGGCTTCTCTTCACAGCCTGGCCTATGAGATTAAGAACGACGATTTCTAAGAGGATATCGCTCCGCACGTCGAGGCCAAATTCGATACGAACAACTACCCCATAGAGCATCCCTTGAGCATTACCACCGACAAGAATAAGAATGTCCTCGGGGTATTCAAGGACGAGTGCGGCGGTAAGATCATGACCGATTTCGTGGGGCATAGGGCGAAACTATACGCCTTCTAGATTGGTGATGGTCAGGCCACCAAGAAGGCAAAGGGCGTCACCAAGAGCGTCATCGAGCGCAGCAACGCCTCCGAAGATCACAAGCCATGCTTCGAGGCTCAGCAGGAGGTCCACCGACCGATGAGTATCCTCAGCAGACATCTCCATCAGATCTACGCCGATGAGCTCAACAAGATCGCGCTCTGTGCCAAAGACGACAAGCGTCACATCCTTCCCGAAGGTATTAGCACCCTCGCCCACGGACACTCTCGAATCGCTGAAGCCCACAATTGAGGCACTTGGTAGGTTCGCGGTTGTCAATTCCTCCTCCTCGGCACTTATTAGGCTCTGACGGGTGCGGATGCCCATTCCCCTTCCTCCACACTTTGCAGACTGACTGGTGTGAATGTCCATACCAAGGAAAATAGGCAGCATACGATCCCACGGCGTCAGTTCAGCATATAAATATATTGGCAAAAGTAAACGTAGAAGCAATCCTGCGAGCTTTGTCAGACATACCAATGGAAGGCAGGAATATGCAAATGAATTTCATCAGATAGATCTCTATGAGAAGCGATGCGACCTCAGAACCCACCTCGAGCAGAAGGCCAAAGAACGAGCACCTTAAGGCGTATCGCAGAAATCCGCATGACCTTTGTACCGGATTTGCGTCCAGATCTAAATAAATGAGCAGCATAAGAGTGCGCGGCATCCTCCTACCCCATAACCTCCTCTCGAATCTAGAGCTGGAGGAAGCTGCCAAGGCCCTGGGAATCCCTCGATTCAGAGGCGTAGTCATGCGCAATACCCTTCCACCCACGCCACACTCCATCGAATGTGGCACTGGCACGACCTGGACGTGCTGGCACAAGCGTGAAGGATTCAATATTTACTTTGATCCTTACGGCCTACCCCCACCAAATGAGATCGTCCACTATCTGAAACCGGAGATTCGATATAATACCGATGAGCTTCAGCGTCGTTGCGATGTGGTCTGCGGACACTTTTGCTTGCACGTATTAATGCATCATTCCTGAGTGCCCCCTCCTTATCTGCATTTTTGGATGCCCCTGGAGAGCATCCGAAAAGCCCTGATTACTCCCAGTCGGACTCTTTGATCCAGGAATTGAAGGATTTGGTATATCCTCCACTTAACGTAGGTCTCCTTCACGCCATCCCTAGTCCACCGCCGCAAGACTTTCTCGATGCGAAAGATGTCCTGATCAGTGCGCTGCAGCTCGGGCTCGTAGGATCCCTTGATCTCCTCACCGTTGAAATCCTTGAGATAAGTTAGCGGCTGCGTCGCTAGGGCCTGAAAGATGGTGAAGACTTCTTCCGTCCAGCGCGGAGTATATCCCTTCTCGAAAGCGCCCATAAGCTTTCGAGCGCACGCCCTTATGCGTTGGATTGAACGCACGCCCCTAAGCGCGAGCTATGGTGCACTGATATTTATATGCGGAGCTGACGCCGTGAGATCGTATGCTGCCCCTTCAAATAGGTATGGACATTCGAACCCGTCAGTCTGCAAAGTGTGGAGGAGGGGATATGGGCATACCAGTCAGAGTCTACTAAGTGCCCCACTTGCGGGTTTCAGCGATTCGATAGTGTGGGCAAGGATGCTAATGGCGTAGAGGAGGATGTGACGCTTGTCGACTTTGGCAGAGAGCGCTATCTTGTTGATCTCCTCGGCGAAGATCTGATTGAGATGGCTGCGGAGGATGCGCGTTTGTCGGTGGACCTCCTGCGGAGTCTCGAGGCATCGCTTATAATCCTCGAAGGCGATGCTGCGCTCGAAGACGCTCTTAGTGACGCCCTTCGCCTTCTTGGTGGCCTGACCGTCATCAATCTTAAAGACGTAAAAATTCGCCCGAAGCCCCACGAAATCGGTCATGATTTGTCCGCCGCACTCGTCCTGAATACCCTGTGGACATACTTATTCTTGATGATGATGATTGAGGCTACCCACCTGGGGTATTGGGCCCTTTGTTCTTCCGTCCAACTATATACTAAGTAGTTGATGTTTTCCCCTCTTCTCATGTTCTCCAACAATCGGGCTTTTTAAGGGCCACCAGTTGACCAACTACTCCAGACCGCTTCATCGAAGGTATGGTCATCAACTGGATTGTCCGTGTCGATGGATGACTGGTACTTTACTGCTGTAGTTAACTGGAGTGTCCAATTATGTCTTTAGAGGTGTTGCTCCAAGTCGTCTAGCGATCGGGTTTCCAGGTGACAACGATGTCGCTGTCTAAATGTGCCCCCGGTTGATAGGAATGTCCATATCTTATCCCAAACTTGGTAGCAGCATTGGCACATTGACAGTGGTTCATGTGTCTAACATAAGTTGTCACAGGAGATCCACATATCCAATATCCAATATGACAGAAAACGCGGAGCTGGTCCAAACACGAGTACACATAAGGAGTGATCACGTGATCTTATTCTTGCCGGATGGGATGCCGGAGGGATGCTCGATAGGGTAGTTTAACGTATCGAATTTGGCCTCAACGTGCAGAGCGATATCCTAGTAGAAATCGTCGGTCTGGATCGTTTACGCCAAGCTGTCTTTGTCGGTGCAGAGAAGCCGACATGAGAAGCTTCGAAATATCCAAGATGCAGGCTCCCAGATAGATCGGCTTATCAAATTTCAGCTTGGTCTTCTTCATGTGGACGGTTGCTAGATTCTCAGTGAAGACCACTCAACGATCGAAGTTGTGCTTGGCCACGAGCTTCAGGGCCTGCTTCTCGGTGGTGACCAGCTCGTCTACGCGCTTCCGGATATTCTCCATGGTCTTTCCAAAGACTGCGTTGACCATCAGCTTGAAGAAATCCTTTTTGGAGTCGGTCTCGGCCTTCGCCAGAGCAGCGGTATTCAGAACAACGTAGTGCTTGAGCCATTGGGATTGCTTGAACCTGATAATCCGACGGCATTTACCCTCATACCCATCTCCAAATACATCTTGAGATTTCGATAGTTGAGCGTATACTTTTCACGCTTGCATGAGGCACTTGCTTTCACACCTTGCTAATTTCCGCGTCCTCGGGGGGCAAGAGGATACTTGTAATCATTATGGGCGTCGTGAAGATCCTGCGGATATTCGAGATCACATTCTACCATTGCGCCATATTTGTGGTCGTCGGTATAGCTGAGAATCTCGTCGATCTCCTCTGGTTCCGCCCATTCAAAGTCCCCCATGGGATGAGGCTGCGACATCGTCCACCCGTAAATATTATTGGCATCGTGGAAGGTGAGATTCTTGGTGGGCTCGGAGCTATCGTTGCTTTCCATGTAGGGGTTATGGCCTGAGCATGGCGATGAGAGATCATGGCCACCCCTCCCCTAGTCGCCAGCTCAAACATCATTAGCATATCTGGACCGGAAAGAAGCTCCAATCTTTGCCCAGTGATTTTGAGGGAGGCGTCGTAGGATAGTCCGGGCGTTATGTAGTACATGTAGTTGGCAGCATCAAGCCCATAGTACGTCTAGCAGATGTTCCTGAAATTTTCCAAGATGTCTGGCAGCAGCAAGACGTCGGTTTCTACGTAAAGGTCGTGATGATCGGGTAAGGTCTTGCGCTCGAAGGCCTCCAAGACGCTCTGGGCGTGCGTGTAGTCATCGTCGGTGATATGCTCATCGTAAAGCGTCCTGAAGAAGGCTTCTTTAGGTGAGAGTTGAGTCTCTTCCAGCTTCTCGGCCCATCCTTATAATCGTAGGGAAATACCCCTCTACGGATCATCAGCTCGTCGCGATCGCCAAATCTTGCTTCCACGGTCTTGAATTGGTCGGGATGAGGTTCTTGGCTATATCTTCATGCTTATTCGTCATAACCCTGCATGAGTCGACGAACCTCATTTCCAGATTTTATCCACCTGCTTCGAGAAGCTGATATATTTCTCATCGGTATTGGGGATGCAGTCGATCCATCCCTCAGTGAATCCAAGCTACTTGACGAATATATGGGCATTATACTCGCTCAAATTGTGGAAGAACATGGGGACGTGCCTCTTGAGCTAGAAATCCAGATTGCACTGGGTGTGTGCTGCGCCGCGATATTTCCGGGTAAGATGGTCGTTGTCCCGAACCTCATCCCCTCCCAATTCATCCTAGCAAATGTGGCAGTGTGTGCTTTCTTCAAAGCTCTCCTTATCCTCGTCGGTCATTACCATGGCCTTGTCGTCGGTCATTACCATGGGCTTGGTCTCCTTGTATATCTTACTGATTGCCCGCACTTCTTCTTCCATGCATGCACTGCACGAATTTCTTGGCCTCATCCTCCCCGCAGTAGACGACTAGGGCCTTGTAATCGCCATGAGCGTACTTCACGTGATAGCAGAAGCATATTGGTCGCTGTGGTTGGTAAGCCGCCGTGTAGGAATGCGATGGATCAGGCTGGCAGGTGTAGAGCTTCTCCGTGAAGCGCTAAAAGTCCGCATTTATGACGAATGGGACTCTCATCATTTTTTGTGGTTGCGGAAGGCTATGGTGGACGCTTCTTCCGGCATCTCGATCCCGACCGCATCCGTTTGGTTTCAATTTTCCATATGCTCGTCGAGATGTTTCTGCTAGGTAAAATGGCACAAGCACCTCCGGCAAAAGTAAGCTTGCCCATCATGATTTGTGACCTGTGCAGTCAGAAGGCGTGATAAGCTCTTGATTCAGCAGTAATGATGCTTACCTTTGCGAGTCAGGAATAGGAGATCTATGTGGGTAGGGTCCGTATTCTCGGATATCTCGAGGGGGAGATTTGAAGATCCTCTCCCTCATCTTCACCCTTTATGCCATCGAATCCAAAGACGTTGACGTTGAAGGTGAAATTCTGCCTCCTATATTTATTGATCTCCCTGAGCGAGACTGGGAAGTCGAGGCCTTCAAATTTTAACTCATCCTCCCATTTCTTGTACTAAGCTACGCGGTAGGCATGATTGATATCTACCTCATCTCGATGAAGGGCTGTCAGCACCGCCCACTGGAAGCAGCGATCATCTTAATTTTTCACATAGATGATTGCATTCTTTTTTCGCGAGAGCCGATAGGGTTGGTATGAAGGAGCCCCCCCCCCCCCTTTGAGAGACTTGATTTGTTGAGATAGATATCGAACTTCTCGATGTGTCCGAACGTGCACCCGCTCCCTCTCCGCATGTACTTAGCCATATTTTCCTTGACCTTCTCCGTCATGAAGGCAATCTCCAATTCGAGGTCAGATAATTTGGTGATGGTAGTCATGACTGATCGAAAGTAAGGGGTGATGTAGGTATTTTCTCCGTTTGCGGGGTTTGTCTTCACCATCTCTGCTAGAAGCACTAAGTGCACTTTCAATCCCCTCTTTTTAGCGAGAGCATCTGAAATGGTGGTGGACAATGTGCCCCGACTTACTTTGAGAAAAGTGGTCACCTCGTGCGACTTTACGGGTTCGATGACGACCGTGCCAAATACGCCATTCAGAGCTTCCCATCTATCAGTGATCTTGATCTCATCCTCGACATGGGCGTTTTTTATGTCCTCTTCCACCAGCTGGATCAGATCGCCTCTCTTGATCGAGAATACTTGGTGATGCCATGATTCTTTGCTAACTCTTTCAGCTACTTCTTTTCTCTCGATTAGCTTCACCAAGGCCTCCTTGTTCTTGCTGACCCCCTCAGACCCCCATCCTTAGCAATTTAACGGACGGTATTCATGGTCTGTTTGGCCACCATATTACCCTGGACGGGGATGGTATCCTCTTCTTCCCTATTATGCCACCAGCAGAGACCATCCTTCCTGGGCTTGCTCTTGCAGAAATGCCCCGTCTTCCTCCTGAGTGGGTAGCCGCAGCTGGTTTTCTGTTCCACTGGTTGATGCTCAGATCGCATCTTGACTTGCTCCGCCCCTCATTTGTGACACTGCTGGGTGTGCTCATCCAGCTGTACCAGGTTGGGGGCATTGCTGCACTGCTGCTGCGTTTGGGGTTGGGGTGCTATCTTCCAAATCTTCTTTATTCTCCAGAAAGAAATCCTGGTACCGATCCATCATATTTCTTTCGGATGTGTCCTTATCACAACTGCCCTGTGTCTACTAGAGCATGTAGAGTTTATATGCAATTGTATTTACCCTATGATCAATAAGAATGCTGTCCGTTTGCCTTTGGCCGTCGAACTTGGGGGTCCTATGCAGGGTCTCCACTTAAAAAGTGGGGTGGTTTTCCTACTACTCACATTTAAAGCGTCCGATTGCTGCATTCCAACTTTTCTGGCGGGCAAGATATTCCTTACCCACCGACAGGTCCAGCGCATCACCGAACTCTTACAGAGCGGTAAGGGTGGTATTGGTTAGGAAGATGAGCCTGAAGCAGGTGGGGTTTTACGTGCAGAAAGAAGGTGGATTCCTCTCCACGCTCGCAGGTTTTGCCTCTGCTGCGCTGCCTATGCTGGCCACAAGGGTGCTGCCTGCTTTGGGCGTGGACGCTTTGAGCGGTTTGGGCAGCGCAGCCATCTAAAAAGCCGTGGGATTCATATTATAGTTCAAGAAGGGCATTAAATAATGATGCGTGAAAGCCGAGGGTCATGGTCTGTATCTCAGCCCAGGTACTTTGCCCGATACCTACGGCGTAGATTATACTAGATGAGCAGATGCAGTTCTACGATGGTAATAGTCTAATCCTAGACCCCAATAGCCCCTTCAATAGTATCCCCCTGTTCTGCATGCCCCTTTAAATAAATGGATGATTAAGTAGATGTTAGTCGTATCTCGCGCATGGAAGATGAGCTGCCGGTTAAATCCGGAGATATGAGCATGCCTAGAAGATCTATAACTGATTGGGTAAGGTCGTCTCCATTGCCCAGGGTGGGTGCTCCGTGGGCAGTCTATTGCTAACCAGTGGTACCATGGGGTCTGTTCTCAACGGTATGGGTGCTGTGGCATTTATTCCCATCCAAATTCTTGCCTGCGTCTTTATCACCTGTGCCTCGGTCCTGTTCTTGATCTCGCGCCGAGTGAAGAGGAAAAAGAAGTATCGAGATATCATGCGATTAGCAAAAACCTACAAATCCCTGCTGTGGTGACGATTGTGCTCCTGCGACATGTCTGAAGATTTACTACGCTACAAAGGATCATCTACGCCAGCCTTCTACCACTTCAGCAAAGATCTTGCTATGCAAAACCAATGCCCACACTGATAGCCCAACCACTTGCCTTCTCCTCGATCCAAGTATTTTTCCCGATAAGGTTTTCCCCATCAGTAAGTAAATTTCTGCCGCACCTCGGATCAATACTTCATAGTCGAAGTTTCCATACCCACTCTTCCTTGCCTTCTTCACCCTTAATTGTCCCACGGGATCCACTTGTTCCGCAGGTTTTGGTCCATCTCCCTGATCATTCTGCTGCACGCCAATACCTTGGTCTTCGTAATTCCTCTCAGAATTCTGCTAATCCCATGCTTACCTTTCGTCTCTAAGACGTCCATCACGTTAAATATTTCCCAAGGCATATCGCTCCACCACAGGGTCGGTTCGCTTTTCGTTTTCCTTTGTGTCCTCTTTCTCACCTCTTCGTCGCTCTTTTCCCTTTCAGACCCAGCAATCAGACGTGATTGTCCGTCTTTCACAATTCAGAATCTATGATTTATTGAGTATCCATTTTTTTAATCTATCTTGGTGGGTCGAATCCTCTACGCTAAAGATATCTTTTCCGACAAGCTTCCCCCATTAGAAAGGATTCTACCACAC
The DNA here is from genome assembly GCA_002080025.1 of Modiolus philippinarum. Classification (NCBI taxonomy): domain Eukaryota; kingdom Metazoa; phylum Mollusca; class Bivalvia; order Mytilida; family Modiolidae; genus Modiolus; species Modiolus philippinarum. Next base: position 99,631 of record MJUU01066469.1, on the reverse strand, counting down.
CTTAGACCACCCTTTTTTCGGCAGGTCTTGCGCTCTTGCATCCAAGGTCCCGGAATTAGAGTCTTATGAAGGAGTTTCCCCTTAAAATAGCAGTTAGGCAGAGTGTCATTTTTCCCACTACTGTCAGGCAGTGGTTAAAATTGATAGAAATTACAGAATTTGATGAAACAACGCAAGACGAAATGTCGGATCCACTGCATTATTCCAGTTAGTGAAAGGCACTCTTCTACTAATGTTTAGTTTCGAATTTGGTAAAGGTTGACGAATCAAGAAATCAAGAATTCCAGGTTGCATTTTTGTTAGTAAGTTCGGAATAGTATCTCCACTACCCCAAAATGTGAAATATATGAAAATCATATGACAAAGTGACACAGATAATGCACGAGTGGTTACCCACCCAGACATTTTGCCCGAACACTTATATGACTACTGGCTTTCAAGTACAAAGGATGGCAAAAGCTTTGTCGGAGGACACTTTTGACAAGGTGTCAAAAATGGTACCCCTAGGTGCGATTGGGGCCGATTTTGGACTCTAGTTATCTATTGCACGATAGTTACCCATCCACGCATTTCTCCCGGGGCAATATATGACTACTGGCTTTCATTTCCTCAAAGGATGACAGAAGTACCCCTAGGAGTGAATGGCCCGACCTTAGACCCTCGTCATTTTTTAACAAGAGGTTACCCACCCAGTCATTCTTCCCGGACAATAAGTGACTGCTGGTTTTCGTTTCCTGAAAGGATGACAAATCTTTGCCGCAGGACATTTTTAACAAGTTGTCAAAGATGGTACCCCGAGGGGTGTCTGTCCAATTTTGGACCCTCGTCATTTTTTAATGAGAGGTAACCAACCCAGTCATTTTGCCCGCACACTTGAATACTGGCTTTCATTTCCTCAAAGGATGACAAAAGCTTTACCGGAGGACACTTTTGAAAAGTCCAAGATATATTAACCCTAGCCGTGACTTGGTCCGCCTTCGATCGTTGTCATTTTTTCACGAGCGTCTACTCACCCAGGCATTTTGTCTGGGCACTTAAATGAATACTGGAATGGTGACAAAAGCTTTGCCGGAGGACACTTTTGACAAAGTGCCAAAGATGGTACTCCTAGGGGCGATTTGGGGCCGATTTTGGACCCTTTTCATTGTTTATACGAGATGTTACCCATCTACGCCTATAGCCCGGGCCATTATATGATTATTGGCTTTCATTTCCTCAAAGGAATAGAAAAGATTTGCCGGATGACACTTTTGACAATATACTAAAGATGGTACCCCTAGGCACAACTGCGTCGACCTTAAACCCTGGTCATTTTTTTCACAAGATGTTACCCATCCAGGCATTCTGCCCGGGCACTTAAATGACTACTTGCTTTCATTTCCTGAAAGGATGGAAAAAGCTTTACCTGAGGACACTTTTGACGAGGTGCCAAAGATCCTAAGATGGTACTCCTAGGGGCGACTGTGGCCAACTTTTGACCATGGTAATTTTTTCACGAGAGTTATAAGAAGTTTTTATTCCGTAGATTGTTTGTGTATATATCGAAAATGTGCATGCTATTTGGATTTTTATTTTTGATAATTTTTTTTTTGAAAGATAGTATTTTCTTTTTGCAACAATAACATTGCATAGCTTTTCTGAAACTGCTATATACTAGTATCCGGATTGCATTCATATTTTGAGGGATTGTTGGTTATGATGTGTAGCTATCCATACTTTTCCCATTTTAAGAATATTTGCAAGCTATTTGAAAATTTTGGTATTGTGAGCAGGGTTATTTTATCTCAGAGTTCAATAATGCAGGGGGCGTGCAGTATGTGAGCTTGTTTAATTCTCTTGGTTATCCCCTAATATTCACTCGTCTATTTTTCACAAGTTTAACAGTAAGCACAGCCGCTTATAATTACAAAAATTCTCTAGTCTATCATAATTCCTGGCCGACTTATCAAAGGGAAGGTTGAGCGCTAGACAATCTTTTCGGTCTATATATCAAAACTGGAGTTGTTATATTATATGTCGTATAAATTAAGTAAATTGTAAACGTATAAAGATAGCTAATATCTATTGTTTGCTATTGTTATTGTTTTTCTTTGCTTCCGTGTCGATGTTTAGTTATTTGTTTTTGGTTTTTGTTAATTTTTTTGCTTATTTCAAAATACACATTTTGCATTTTTATTGTCTACAACCGATGGACCACTTATCCCTAGCAACAGATTCTGAAATTGTTCAAGAATACATTAATGCTTGTTGTTCTTCGAAGTCACCAATAAGCAATGAAGGGATATGGAGTTAAAGCAAATGAGACAAAATTTCCATAAATACGTGGGAAAAACAAGCAATGGAACAATGCTTTTATTGTTGTTCTCCATCTGTCCTCATGTTGAAAAAGTCCCCTATTTCGTTTTTCATACCAATGTGTAAAATACACGCTGCAGATATGATTACAGGAATGTCTGCCATGATATATCTATCATTTTTAACTTCCGAAAACGACCTTTGAGAAAGGCAAATGCCTGTTCTGTATGACTTGTCTTTTACCACCTAACCGATCGTTGAACCTTTGTTCCATTTCGGTGAGTTTACTCCCATCAGCAAACTTTTAAGCAGCTAGAACTCAGTGGGTATGCTTGAACCCCAATTATATAACTATCAAGTGGGAAGTGTTTTCGGGGGTTTTCACACAATTCATTGTGAAGAGATGAAGATCTCAATACTGTTGCATCATGATTTTAACCAGCACATCCACAGAATATGTCAGTGAAATTCTGTTCCAGGTCACAAACACACTGCAAAATAATAGAATGGAATCCTTTGCGGTTCACATATGCATGTTCTCGTTTTCTAGGGGTTTTTGTGAAGGCCAACTTATTACCTTCTCTCCGAATAATACTAGTACATACCCTTCTTGTATATATGTTACAGTAAATGTGTGTAATTAGGAATTATGTGTAAATACTAGAATTTTTAGGAAGTTCATGTAATTACTAGGTGATTTAGGAATTACATGAAATTCCTAAAAAGTTTAGTAATTTCATGAAATTACTAGAAAAAACCTTCAATTTTACACACATTTACTGAATTTGAATTTTGAAGAATAAACGATTATAGATTATAAAAATTCATGTATTCAGCAAGAAAAACATCAAGACTTTAAGGTACCCTGGCTGAGGCAAAATGAGATATAACATTATCTTCTTTATGGCGATTACTTATTTTTACATGTGGTACTGTTGTAATACACAATACAACAGCTTTTAAACAACTGCAAGTTTTCTTTGTGCATTCAGATTTGCATCAACCGGCGATGGACATTTGCATAAAAAGGTAGGACATTTGCGCAAACAAAAAAACCGGAGACAATTGCGAAAAAAAGAGGACATTTGCGCAAACGAAAAGTGGACATTTGCGCAAATGATAACTGACTTCTTTTTTTTTAAGTTTTGGCCCAATAGCCAAAAACTTTACACATATTCTCCTCCGTTAGCCGGACTTCGTCCGTTTCTCCTGTTCACCATGGAAAGATGGCAGAAGGATTTTGAGCAGGATATAGTTCTAAGTTCGTAAATATTTATTAAGTCTATCAAATATAATGCACTTATGTTAAAACGTAAAACTAGCAGTATTTAAAGTTGCATTTAAAAAGCTATTTACAAGTCTGTTTTTGTTTAGAATATGTGACTCCAGATGGTAATGTATTTCATCATTGATGTATTTGCGCCGGTTTTTTTTTTTTTTTAAATACTTTCAACTTTTTCCTTTTCGATTCTAGGAATTACAGCCTGATCATCGATGTATGTCTTACTTATGCAGCTGACAGTCTGTTTATCAAAAACTGTTTCTAATTGAATTTTTGTAAATTTTGTTGAAACTAAGGAGTATCTCCCTCATTCAAAGCTCTGTCCTTAGCTGATTTTGGCTTCCTATTTAGATCATATTTGGTAATTTGTTCTCTATCAGTGTTTAAACATCTTTGACTAAAATATGGTCTTCCAAACGTTTAGATTTTATCAGCTGAAGAGACATAAGCTGTCGAAATGCGCATATGCAGAATCAAAATTCACAGTAACTTCGGTATTTAGTTATTCGTTACCACTGGGTCGATGCCTCTGCTGGTGGACTGTTAGTCCCCGAGGGTATTCACCAGCCCAGTAGTCAGTACTTCGGTGCTGACCCGAAAGCCGATTCTATTTGGAACCTTACAATATCTAATTTTTGTAAATTTTGTTGAAACTAAGGAGTATCTCCCTCATGCAAAGCTCTGTCCTTAGCTGATTTTGGCTTTCGATTTAAATCATATTTGGTAATTTGTTCTCTATCAGTGTTTTAACATCTTCGACTTTATGGTCTTCCAAACGTTTAGATTTTATCTGCACTGAAGAGACATAAGTTGTCGATATGCGCATATGCAGAATCAAAATTCACAGTAACTTCGGTATTTAGTTATTTGAGCATGCGGGCTTTTAACTGACAACGGGTAACTAAAAATCGTTTGCGCAAACGTCCACATTTCTTTTTGCGCAACTGTCCACTTTTCATTTGCGCAAATGTCCTTCTGTTTTTCAGGTAAATTTGCGCAAATGTCCATCACCCTCAACAATATTTAAGAATTACTTGTCCATTCCCTATTTATTGTTCTCTAGCCACCCGACGAACAGTTATTTCTGTTGAAGAATCTGCAATGTCGACGATTTCAAAAAGAATTGTTTTTCAAGAAAAAACATGGCAGAAATTGGTTCCTCGAGTATGAGCCCGATAACAGCAAGTTTGTCATATCTTTTCACATTCATATTCATCGTATCTTATTTTAAATAAACCGAAGGCATATGTTTTTGTGATGAGTTTGTATCTAAAATTTTGCACAGAAGATGGGGAACTTGTATTTAACTAAATAGTTATTAAAGGATGTTAATGTTTTCAAACTTCGATATCTAATTCAGATGTCGAAGCTTGGAATTATCTCCTACGTCAATCTGGCAGTAGAATACTGAAGAAACAAGGGAAGCAATGACCTAAATACTTGGTTTAGTAACACAAAATCTCTCAGAAATACCCCGTAATATTGTTTCCTGGTTCCCTAAATACCAAAGAGTCATTAGAAGCACCTTGTTAGAATGGAATCTCAGTATGGGTGAATTATGGCAGAGTGTTTAAACAAGAAAGCACACAATTTCAAACGTATCTCTACTTAGTTTAAAATGTTGTTTAAATTCATCAAGTGTATATATACATGTAGCTGGGAACAATGCCTTCAACATAATTTATGCATCTGGTTGTTACCCAATCCGCTTATAACGGCCATTTAAAACATTTAAACTTAATTTTGAAGAATTGCATTTAATAATACTCCTCTGAAAGTAACTGTTTTGCATTTCTTGGAAATGGAAACATGATGCGATAAGTAAACTATTTTGATCAGTATCCATTTTGATTTTAAAATTTTTTGACCATGCGTTTTTTATATAAATGAATCATGATTCGGATTTTAGAATCATTAATCGAAAACATGTTTCGGATTCAGCCAAATAAAACGCGCCCCAGGTGCATCGGTCGAGTAATCATCTCCTGCTTCTTATAAGACACCCGCCGTGATGAACATGTCAAATCCGGTATTAAAGTCAAATCCGGTAGTAAAGTCAAATCCGGTAGAGGAAACAACAATTAAACTTTAAAAGGAAAGATCTGTTGTCATCTGGGAAACAGATATCCAATAGCGGTCCACAAGATGGTGATGTCGACCGTAAAACTTCTGGATTTATGACTTCAAGTTTTTATGGTAATATACCCTTGTTTAAGTAGCCTATCCGTGAGCAACCGCGCTTTATCAAGGAAGCCACTGTATCGAACACTTTCTCTTGAATAGCGAATGAGCTGGGAGATGCAAACTCCGTATGCCAGCGCTGTTGGGATGTAAACTCAAAGAAAAGGAAAGTTGACTATTGGAAAAATGAAGTCATCGCGTTTGTCGCACAGCTTAGTTTGAAGTCTACCTCTGTTGTCAATTTCAAGATGAAGGCCAATGAATGAAGCCGATGTGGAAGTGTCTGCAGTATCCCCAATTTCGAGCTCCCTTGGACAGATTAGACGAAGAAAATCACCAAAGCGAGGGTTGTTCAGTGACAAAATATCATCTATATAACGGAAGCTAAAATAGAAGGACCGGGTCAGTCTTTTATCTTTATTTTGAGGATTAGCTCCAAAATAAGAGAACGGATTTTTTTCTCCAAATTACAGGGTAGAGTAAATATGCTATAACCAAGCAGCTACTAAAATGAATCTACACTTACAAACAATATGATCTTCCTTTTGATTCATTTATCAATAAGATAACATACCAAAGGATAATAAACAGTCCTGGTTGACCTCTGTGGAAATTTGTCAATTATATTTCCGTAAAACAATTGACCAAAAGTCAAGAGCTATTTAAATAAATATTGATCATTTTCAATCCCTTAAGATGATGGAAAATAGATAATGTGGGTTTGTCGGGTCATTGTCAAGAGAGATAACTCCCACCAAACGGATGACCACAGTGTCTGTGGTTTACACTCCCAGAAAAAATGAATTAACAACTATCATATGAATGTACAATGGACAACACTGATATAAAAACAAACAAACTGATGTGAATGAAGTACCTGTCTCGGTTTATCTCAGATATTAGATATAAGTATAATATAGATAAAATACAGATTGAAGTCCAGTAACTTTACTTAATAGCAACATTTATGAAACATTATGTATATTCTTAAAATGTCGCAGCAGTCGTAAACAATGGGGAAACTTATAGGAATTGTGTTATTTTGTTTTTCAGTGTGTTTCATTCTGGGTAAGTAAACCCCATAATGTCGCAACAGTCTTGAATAATGGGGAAACTAAAAGGAATTGTGTTACTTTGTACTCCAGTGTGTTTGTTCCTGGGTAAGTTAACCCCAATATGTCGTAATAGTAAGACACGTAGTTGTCTCAGTGGTATTATTCCGCACAAAAAAGGTGAACTAATACACGTGCTTTAAATCTTTTGCTGGATTTAGAGAACACAGAAATTATGCAAGGCAGATAATTTGATAAAAGTACTAGAGAATTTAACATTTCGCAATTTATCTCTCATATTTCAACGGTGACCTCTATTTTTTTATTTTTTAATGATTTCAAAACAGATGCAAAGTATGAACAAAATGTATAATAACTTTTTAAAGCTATCCTCTCATATAATCATTTTTCCCATCATTTCTATGTAAAATCTTTAGATTTTCAATTTCATATCTTCTATAAAACTTCTTAAAGGTGTTAATCAATTTATGAAATCTGTAACCTTGTTGTAAAAGTTTGGATGTGATAGTAAGAGTCGTCAATTATGCCAGAGTCAATGATGATAGTAAGATCAAGAAATGGGCAGTATTTAGAATCATCGTTTGCTTTATTAAGTTTCAGTTCTTGCGGGTATATGAGGTCGACATAGTCTAAAAACTGGGGATTGTCAATAGTAAGGATATCGTCGATGTACCTGCTGTTATCGTTGAAAATTGAAATAAGTTGACCACTGTTTTGAACGGTTCCATTCTGTAGTTTTTTCATAAAGTCCCGTTCGTAACAGAACAGAAAAAGATCTGCAATGAGAGGTGCACAGTTTGTACCCATGGGAATTCCAATGACCTGTCGATAGACGATGTTGCCAAAACGAACAAAAATATTGTCCAGCAAAACATTCAGTGCCTTAATCATGTCATCACAAGTCCAGGAACTATGATTATTGTAAATGATATTAGAGAAGAATCCTTGCTTTTTATTACAACAAATGAACTGTAGACATCAGCCGTAACTGAATGGCTGAATTTGTACACAAAATTGTCAACATCGTTTCATTTTATTAGCTCACGATGTTTAATATGACTTTTATGGTTATGCACATTCAATCTTGGGTGTGACAAATAATTGATATATTCTTCTCTTTACTTTTGTTGGACATTGTCGAAAGTTCCGTTTGATGAAGCCAAGAGTAGTGACTAGATCGGTTCTCTTGTAGAGATGTGAAAGTTGTCAGTACTGATTGAAAAAGACTCAGTAATGGCAAAATATTCCTTAGGTGGTCCCCTTTAAACCCCTTTAAAAATTGGTCGGGTCTTTTAGAATCAACATGGTTCAGTCGGTTATGAATTTGGTGAGATTACCGTGTAAACATGGGTAACTCTACAGATGCGGAAAATGTTGGCTTACAAATCAGGTCGAGTCTGAACTGGGACTAATCAGAGACATATAATTAAATAATTATATGTCTCTGGACTAATATATTAGTCCCAGGTCTGAAATAGAAATATGTTTTTTTTTACTTTGTACTTTTTTTGTTTGTTTGATTGTTTGTTGCTTTTTTGTGATATTTTGTTTTGTCTTTGTTGTTATTTGTTTTGATTTATTATGTTTTTGTTTTTTTCTGTTTTTGTTTTTGTTTCGTTTTGTTTTGTTTTGTTTTTTTACTTTTTTGTTATTTCAAAAATCTGCACGAAGAGAAGTCCGCATTTTCATCAGTACTGTTTCCGGAACTGGTCAGAAACCAGGGGAGATTACTCCAAATTGGCGGGAATTTCTGAATCAATACAAGGGCAAATCTATAAAGCTAAGACACCAGTACCGTAAAATGGGTCTTTTTAATTTGTATAAGTAAAAAATAATGTTGAGTGAAGCAGGGGTTTGACTAGCTGCGGAACTGTAGCTCTATAGGTCCTTTTATTTTTAAATTCTGACTTGGCGGACCATAGATGGTCCGCAACTATCAAAAAAAAAATAGCACAAGGACCATAAGAGCTACGGTTCTGCAGCTAGGGTTTGACCAAATTGGGGTCCGTTGAACAAAGCCTATTAAGTGTGAAGGGTTGGTATTTTCCACAGGCTGTGAGGGACTGCCATTTTTTATGAGACAAGTGCAGTCTGTGCCTTTAGCCACTAGCCCTACGCCCGAGACTAGTAAAATCAGTCTCGGGCTAGTAAAAATTTGAAGTCACTAGCCCGGTGGGCTAGTTACAATTGTACCTTAATAACAAAGAATCTTCTATAAGGGCTAGTGAAATTGAGTTCGGGCTAGTACAACACAGGACCTTACTAGCCCCTTTGGGCTAGTGAATGTAAAAGTTTTTGGCACAGACTGCAAGTGCCTGTGGTATTTTCACTGCCGACCACCATCTACAATGTACCACCTCAGTATTATGATTTTTTATTACCTTATAAAATTATTTTTCCATTATAAAAGAAATGCATTAGTTTTCACTATTTCTTAAAAAATGCCTCAAATTGATTCCTATAAATCCCGGGCAGAAAGTCCGTGATTTATTGCCCGGGGAAAATTTACGAAAACTATTGCCTGGGGAACTTTTGCAAAGACTATTGCCCGCAATATTCCAGAAAACAAGGCTAGATCGTTTTTAACAATTAATTATCGTGTTAATCTTTGCATATTTTGGACTTTAACATTTCATTTCTTTTCAATTGGACTTTGATTTCACCTGTTCAAAATCCACATATATAAATCATTATAACTCAGAAATTCAAATACGTTTTAGAATACATGTTTGCACAAAACTTTGTCCAGCTTTGAAATAATCTATGATTTAAAACTTAATTTATCATGAAAACAATCTCTTTGCTTGCATGAGATATGCTTTTGCTAAAATGAATTTATAAGGTAATAAAACAGTTATATAATGCATATGAGGGCAATAGACTAGAAAATTTTGCCCTCAGTGTCAGAAACCCCCAAGTGTTCTATTGCCCTCGGCCTTTGGCCTTGCACAATAGAACACACAGGGCTCTCTGACACCTCGGGCAAAATATTCTAGTCTATTGCCCTTATATGCATTAAATAACAGTATAATATTGTTTTCATGGGGGTTTTTGTATACTTTTCTGCCCTAAATCATGAATTCAGTTGTTCATTTAAGCATGTGGGAATAAAAATAAAAGTATTGGATATTTGCATTTGTTTAGATGTAATGTATGCCACTTCCAGCCATACTTTCATGACGATTACCACAAACCAGCCTAAATAATAAATTATTTTCTTGTTCTTACGCAGTTGGCGGTGGTCTTCATGTGTGTATTTAGAACTACCACTTATATCATGCTGTATTATTAATATTTTAAAGGTTTAGATAAAATAGAATAATATATATAAATATTATATCAGCATATTTTTAAATTTTAATGTTTGTTTTGGCAGTCAGTTTATGATGATTTAAGTGGTTGGTGGTGAAAATACCTACCAGCCTTTGAACTCATTACAATCGTGAAACTTTAATGTGTGGGCTTCTTATATCAACTTGAAATGAAATATTGATAAAATTTCCAACTCCTTTGTGTTGAAGTTCCCAGAGACAGTTTTTCCAAAGGTTCAAGCTTGAAACCCAGGGGAGGGGGCGCTCATTTGGTATTATTTCAGGTACTGATGTGGCAAATTGTTCACAGAAAGATGCCCTGGATTTATATATATTCATGTACTGGAAACATACCCAAAATTTATATAACTAAGCTATATTAATGTCTAAAATAGATTATTCAATTAAAACACTAGTATTAAAAATTGCTCAAGGATGTATATTGAGACGTCCCAGGAATTACACACAAACACACAAATGTAAGATGTATTCATTTAATTAACAAATGGCATTTCAGAACTATGACCAAAATCCCCAAATTCCAAACAACCAAGAATGAGGTTTCACCATGCATGGCCAAAACATCCTACTACCAAAAAGAAATTTTGCCATGAGGAAATTTCCTTACAATACATTTGATGCCTAACAGCACAATGTTATACCATTGAAACTTGAAAAATGCACAGCAAATAGTACATAACATAAATACAATGTCATAGCAAAAATGGCACAAAGCAGTATCAGCCATGTCAGTAGTCACTACAGAAGCTATTGTTTAAATAATAAAAGGTCATTTTTCTCTTTATTTCCCCATCTGTATTTGTCATGCAGGTTTCTGCATTTGTCATGCAGGTTTCTGTATTTGTCATGCAGGTTTCTGCATTTGTCATGCAGGTTTCTGTATTTGTCATGCAGGTTTCTGTATTTGTCATGCAGGTTTCTGTATTTGTCATGCAGGTTTCTTGCAATTTATTTTAATACCAGTTTACATTGACAGTTCAAATAAAAAAAAGCACAAGAAATTTTTCAGTTGAAGCATACAATTTTTCTTAAATTTGTGATCTATTAATGTAATTCACACCATCAAGTGTAAGTTTTCTTCTGTCATAATGAGCATAATACTGTTGCCTTTACTGTCATGCACTTGTAGCTTGATACATATGTAGCATAAATTTATATCAATTTTTACTCTCACCAAGTGAAGGGTGCTAAGGTAATACCCCTGACTCATCATCTGTGTCCAGTTTGAAACAATGGTTAAAGTTCATTCCTGCTTACGGAAATATCCAACATCAACCAAATTGGTGTGTATGATGCTTTTGGGGATAATAACTACATTGCTTTCTTGAATGTTGTCTGCTACCTACATTTTAAGCATGAGCAACTTCATTAGGTAGATTGGTTCAAGTTCATCACCACTTTCTGATAGTCCCACCAGGGGTTGACACAAAATTTATTGTTTAGTAGAAAAAAGGACTACAAGATTCCTGAATTCACTAGTCCCATGACGATTTTACTGGCCAAAAATAAATATACTTTTAAAAAATTTTCAAAATTTTGCTAGACCAAAGGACTACCAAGTTACAGATTCTAGTAGTCCTTCCTCAAATTCACTAGCCTGGGGCTACAGGACTATTGTTAGAGTCGAACCCTGCCCACATCAATGATTTCATTGATTTGTAATTGTATGATGCATTTTTGACTATGACTATGTTATACCATCAACCAAATTGGTATAATTCATTTTGGGATGATAACTACATTTCATTCTGCTGTCTGTGACCTACAATTTATGCATGAGTGACTTGGTTAGGTAGTATCACCACTATCAGTTTACCAGTGTAAAGCTGCATGCCCTGTTAAATTCTACTTTCAGTTTACCAGTCTGAGACTGCATGCTTATGTTTCTCATGGCTGTTAGTTTCTACTTTCAGTTTACCAGTCTGAGACTGCATGCTTATGTTTCTCATGGCTGTTAAATTTTACTTTCAATGCTGCATGTCATAGTTTTTCATGACTGTTGATTTGTACTTAATATCAGTTTTTTAGCTCACCTGGCTATGCCAGGGTGAGCTTTTGCCATCACTGGGCGTCTGTCGTCTGTTCGTCTGTCCGTTGTAAACTTTTTTTCAAAAATCTTCTCCTTTGAAACCGCTGGGCCAATTTAATCCAAACTTGGCCTGGGTCATCACCAGGGTATGTAGTTTGAAAAATGTGTTCGGTTAGTCTGAGGACCAAACAACATGGCTGCTGTTACTAAAAATAGATCATAGGGGGTAACTTGCTGTTTTTGGCAAATAACTCAAAAACTGTTGCAGATATCAAAAATCTGACAGTGTAAAATTGTTCAGAATGCCGAAATTTATCTGCTCTGCAATTTTGAAGAAAATCGGAAAACCAGTCTCGGAGTTACAGCCCTTTTTCTGTAAAATTTTCAAAATTTGTGCATTTCTTATTTTTTATTTAAAAAACTGTAACAGATAGAGGTGAAGTGTTTATTAGAAAAATGTTTAGCATATGAAGATCTACATACTCTGAAATTTTGAAGAAAATCCAAATGCCTTTGTAGAAGTTATTGACTGTTTTTCACCAAATTTTTTTTTCAATGCCATATGGTTAATTGGTTATTTCCCTTTAAATTCTGTTTTCAAATCTTCTTTGGTTTACTTTTCCCTTTTTATACGACTGCAAAAAAATTTTTGAGGTTGTATATTGGTATGATACTGGCGGCGTAGGGGGTGTGTGTAGACTCTTCAGTTCTAGTTGATCAATCCTTATGAAATTTTAAAATAATGTTCCTTGTCATAAAAGGAAGGTTGGGATTGGTTTTTAGCTCACCTGGCTATGCCAGGGTGAGCTTTTGCCATCACTTTGCGTCCGTCGTCCGTCTGTCCTTAGGTCGTTAGCTCACTTTCAAAAATCTTCTCCTCTGAAACTACTGGAGGGATTGGTTTGAAACTTTATAGTAATCATCTATGACATGTCCTGTACAAACGATCCTCATTTTATTATGATCCGATGAAAAACATGGCCGCTGGTGCTAAAAATAGAACCTAGGGGTAAATTGCAGTTTTTAGCCAATAACTCAAAAACCGATGCAGATATCAAAAATCTGACATGGAGTAAAATTGTTCAGAATGCCGAGATCTATCTGCTCTGCAATTTTGAAGAAAATTGGAAAACCCGTCTGAGAGTTATAGCCCTTTTTCCGTAAATTTTTCAAAATTTGTGCATTTT
>MJUU01066469.1:38901-50254 GCA_002080025.1 Modiolus philippinarum | reverse complement strand
GGCCCACATCAACCATATTGGTACCTATGATGCATTTTGGGATGACATCAACAATGCATGCTTCGGATGCTGTCTCTGACCTACATTTTACGCATGAGCGACTTGGTTAGGTAAAATGGTTAAAGTTCATTCCCGCTTACTGACGTGTCCCTTCGCAACCATATCGGTATGTATGATGCAATTTGGGATGACAACAACAATGAATGCTTCGGATGCCGACTGTAAACTACAATTTATGCATGACTGAGTCTGTTAAAAAAATGATTATAGTCCATTCCTGTTTACCGACATGTGCAACAGGTGACAATGCTGTGCAACGAGGTGAGCTTAGCAGACTGTGGCTGCTTTCTATGTTCATTACTTGCGTGACCGGTGTCTTACAGATACAGTAGAACTTCGATGGCTTGAACTGCAATAACTCGAACACCATGGATGCCTCGAACCCTTTTTGTGGTACCTTGAGTAAAATTTAAACAAAGTTCGACCTCGATAACTCGAACACCCCTTTGGCTCGAACTGTTTTCATCGGTCCCTTTGGTGTTCCAGCCATTGAAGTTCGACTGTATTTTCAATTTTCGAGAAAATCGATACAGGTCTATTAACTAAGTAAAAAAATGAGTCACTTAAACATAGAATTTTATTAGACTGTCTATGTAATTTATGATCCAGGGGAGAAACACAGGCTCTTGAAAGCCTCTTTATTATATTACAGATACAACACAACCAGATGTCCTAACATGGCCTGATGGATCACTTGTTAGTAATCAGTACATACACTGGGACCTTAATTTTCCCAAGCTGACTAAAAATAGAACAGACTGTGGCAGACTACAAGCTGGTGAGTTGGTATTAAACTGGTATATGTACATGTATATTATAGACAAAATAATAAAATTTAGACTAAAATGAGAGATATGGGGTATCAGTTGCACACCTATAGCTGAGAACACCATCACCATCAATAACAAAAATAACAAAATGTCATGCAAATAGACCACAATTAACCTTGTAATTGGCTATTTAATTTTGGATGTGCATCAAAGGCTGCAAGGTAGGTTTTCAAAAGTTAGCTGTCATACTGCTGTAAACCAACTAATGTTTGAAAGCAATTTATATTTCCCAAACGTGAAATATTGCAAATATGTATAGACGTGAATATGTCTGACTATAGTGGAAATAATAAATCACGAAAATATTTTTGTTGCAAAGTTGACCAATAGGGACGAATTGGGAAATAGAGGATCTGTGAAAACAAGTTGGTTTACAGTATGTGTGTAGGTATACGGATTTTTTTGCTTACAAATTCCTAGTTCCTCAGATAGAAATTTCAAAAGATTTCAAACTTTTGGCAAACCTTGAGAGCTGACCTTAAAACTGAGTGGATTTGTAGTTACTGTTTTGTTTATAATATCAAGCCTCACTCTATATGTTTGACTATAGATTGATTTTATTGTTTTAAAACAGGAAGAATCTCCAGTGCCTGGTCCAATGGCTACTGTTTTGTGACATTGCCATTTATATGTAAAGCTACAATTGCAAATGATATAAAACAAAAACCAACACCAGCTCGTAAGTATCATTAACATAACTCTAGTAACAGCACGATAAACACACTGACACCAGTATGTTAATATAACAATAAACTCAGGTACAACTCTTCAATACATAACAAACTTTAACTAGTAAGCTAAATAACAAAAAAATGGCAGATGAGGAAAAATGAAGGAATATGGAGCAAATGTATACAGAACAAGATCTTTATCAATACTTATGTTAATATCTTGTGGGAAAGAATACAATATACATGAATATTACTATAANCACACTGACACCAGTATGTTAATATAACCACATTAACACAACTCTAGTAACAGCACGGTAAACACGCTGACACCAGTATGTTAATATAACCATAAACTCAGGTACAACTCTCCAATACATAACAAACTTTAACTAGTAAGCTAAATAACAAAAAAATGGCAGATGAGGAAAAATGAAGGAATATGGAGCAAATGTATACAGAACAAGATCTTTATCAATACTTATGTTAATATCTTGTGGGAAAGAATACAATATACATGAATATTATTATAACCCCACTAGTTGTGTGAGGGTATATTGGAATACACTTGTCCAATTTCCATTCTGTCTTGATATTTTTAGGCCCCTGCTGTTAGTCAATGGCGGCATCAAGTTTTACCCTTGTCCGTCCGTCCGTCTGTACGTACGTCCAAAATTTTTCTCAAAGATTTCTCAGCTTGTTTATGCAGGAATGATTTGATATTTGGTCTGAAGCTTTGGTATGATGAGTTGTACTGTGTCTCCCCTTTTCAAGTTCGTCCCTTATCTACTTCCTGTTTGCCAATATTTTTGTATGGCGGGGCATCTGTGTCCCTTGGACACATTTTCTTTTATTCATCACAAGATTTTCGTCTCTGCCTGAAGGGATTCATTTGAAATTTAGAATGTTGCTTTCTTGTAATAAGTTGTTGGCCATAAGCCGTTTTTAAGGTGCTTTACAATATCAACTTCGGGTTTGACAGGACTTATGAAAGTTGATACTAATAAGGGTATGCTTTTCACGACAACACATGCAACTTCATGATAAATCAATGACTAGAGATGTGTATTATGTTAATAATTTCAGCTACAAAACACTGTGATCCAGGCTGGGTTTTGTACAATGGAAATTGTTACTATTTTGGAGCTTCCCAGAATTCCAGTGGTTACACATGGACTGAAGCCAGACGATTTTGTTTCGCAGCTCAAGGTGACCTTACTACTATAAAAGACCCACTGGAACAAGATTTCATCAATGGTAAGTGTACTTAAGTATTTGTGAAGCCTTTGTAAATAAATTTGGTATTGTAAAAGTACATGTATCTTATGGTCAAGGTGCATAAGATACAACTTTTACACCCTTGGTATCTTATTCATTACAAATATAATGTACTTGAATAGAAATAATACATTGGTTTTAAGTTTTGAAGGTTATAAAGTCATGTTTATTAGTAAGCAGTGAACAGGATAAATAACAAGTCATTAATAGTGAATCTCATATCAAACAGATTGTAACCATTATTCATAATATGTGAAATACACAATGTATATAGAATAGTACCACTTCTCATTCAAAACACTTTCTGATGGTATTTGTTGTTATATATCTGTGAGTCTCGTATGGTTGAGCTCTCCTTTGTCTATGGCTCAAATTGGATAGATCCTTTGCTGTTTAAATGCTATTGATTTGACCCAACCATGGATAGAATTCATGTACTTCCTCAATGGAGTTTCTCATGCTGATGATAGTACCCATAGGTAGTTAGTCCATTTGTAGCTCACCTGACCCAAAGGGGTCAGTGGGTGACCCAAAGGGGCCAGTGGGAGCTATTGCCATCACTTGTCGTCCATCTGCCGTCAGTCTGTCATCCGTTAGCTTTTCATGTTATCCTCTGAAACCACTGAAGCAAATTAAACCAAACTTCACAGGAATGATGTATGGAAGGTCCTTAACAAAGATTACTCATTTCGTTCTGATCCAATAAAAAACATTGCTGCCAGCACTGTTTAGTTTAACATTGGAACCTATAAGAAAATCACATTTTCATCTTCTCCTCTTAAACCACTGAAGCAAATTCAACCAAATTGTACAGAAATGATGTACTAAAAGTCCTTAACAAAGATTGCTCATTTGGTTCAGATCCGATAAAAAAATGTTAAACTCTGCTTCAGACAATTAATAACAAATACCAAGCATATGCAAGGCAATCTGATTTTTGTCTCGCCTGCGACGAAAGTCGCTGAAGGCGAGACATAGATATAGCAATCCGGCGACGGCGACGGCGGCGGCGGCGTAAACTTTTTTCTAAAACCTTCATAACTTTTCAAGGGTAATACATACAAACATCATCTTTGGTCCACAGCACCACCAAGTGATGACCTTTCCAGCAGNAATTAATGCTGGATCTCAGATGTTCTATGGTCTATATCAACACACAGAGCAGTATTTTTCTGCATTAATTTTGTTTTAGTGGAATTTCATCCATATTATATATCTGGGAAAAGCATTAAGTTGCAAAGGCACTATATATATGTAATTTCATTAGAAATTGATTAAACAGCTGTAATCATTTATTTTTAACTTCATCAAAATAAAATGTGTGGAGAAAATATCCAAGATACTATTTAAAACAAAAACTTAAATGTTTTTTAAGATATTTCAGTAAGTTGGGGGATTTATTGTTGCGGAGGGTATATAGTTTTTGACTGGTCCGTCAGCCGTCCGTCCGTCCGTCCGTCTGTCATCAAGTGGGTACACCATTTGTCTGGATAACTCCTCCTACAGTTTTTAAGCTAGGAAGTTTTTATTTTGCAGGTTGATTGTGCACATATCAAAGATGTGCATACTACTTCGATTTTGATTTTTGATTATTTTTCAGGAAACTACACATTGTTGAACTTTGTCATTTTTATGCATTATATTGTATATAGGGTACATTATTGTCCGGATAACTCCTCCTACAGTTTTTAAGCTAGGAAATTTGTATTTTGCAGGTTGATTGTGCACTTATCAAAGATGTGCATACTACTTGGATTTTGATTTTTGATAATTTTTCAGGAAACTACACATTGTTGAACTTTGTCATTTTTATGCATTATATTGCATATAGGGTACACCATTTGTCCGATAACATCTCCTACAGTGTTTAAGCTAGGAAGTTTTTATTTTGCTGGTTGATTCTGCACATATCAAAGATGTGCATGCTACTTGGATTTTGATTTTTGATAATTTTTCAGAACTTTGTAATTTTTGTGAATCATATTGCATATAGGGTACATCATTTGTCCGGATAACTCCTCCTACAGTTTATTAGATAGGAAGTTATTATTTTGCAGGTTGATTGTGCCCATATCAAAGATGTGCATGCTACATGTACTTGGATTTTGATTTTTGATCATTTTTCAGAAAACTACACATTGTTGAACTTTGTCATTTTTATATAGGGTCATTATTGTCCGGATAACTCCTCTTACAGTTTATAAGATAGGAAGTTTACAGGGTACTCCATATGCCCGGATAAATCCTTCTTCAGTTTTTAAGATATTTTACACGATGATTGTGCATCTGTAAGAGATGTGCAGACTACTTGGATTTCAATTTTTGATAATTTTTAGATAATGCAGGATTGTCCGATATGTTGGGGCGTGGGGTATGTGAGCTTGCTCACTAAGGTTCTTTAATTTATTATGTTTTAGGTAATCTGTTGTTGACCAGTACCTCATGAATAGGACTCCCATTATTCTGCAGTATACAATAATATCTATTATTTATTATGTTTTAGGTAATCTGTGGTTGACCAGTACGTCATGGATTGGACTCCATTATTTTGCAGTATACAATAATATCTATTATTTATTATGTTTTAGGTAATCTGATGTCGACCAGTACGTCATGGATAGGACTCCATTATTCTGCAGTATACAATAATCTATTATTTATTATGTTTTAGGTATTCTGTTGTCGACCAGTACGTCATGGATAGGACTCCATTATTCTGCAGTAAACAATAATATCTATTATTTATTATGTTTTAGGTAATCTGTTGTCGACCAGTACGTCATGGATTGGACTCCATTATTCAGCAGTATACAACAAGTTAAAATGGGTAGACCAGACTGATGTAAGTCTTCTGCACGGCTATTTCTGAAAAGCAGTGTAGTATTTATATAGCAACATTTTTGTGAAAAACAAAAACAAAGAGAATGTGTACAAGATCTGAGAAAAAGAGTTATTGTAAACCGGGAAATTTTCACGTTTGGAATGGAAGACGAAAATAAGACAACACGAATATACTTGTCTATTATTGAAGTCCATTGTGAACATTTTGGCAGTGCAAATACAAAACTACACAAACTAAAATCTTGTCAATCTACTGCAAAATAAAGATGGCATGAACATTTCCTGGTTTACGGTTATTCAAAACACAATACTTGTAAATACTAGAAAAATAATCCTTGTATAATGGTATTCAATAAAAGTCCATAGGATCCAAGTTTTACATATTGGATATTTTCAGGTGTCTTCAGAGGACCCATACCATTTTTTCAGGAACAGCCCAAGGAGATATGTTCATTACTTAAATGCTGTGAACTGTTGATGATTGTGAGAAAAAAAGAAGAAGTGATGAAAAAAAATATACATGTATAGCAAAGAAAGCCTAAAAATATATGGTATATTTGTAGCCGTGTTGCAACAAAGACGAACTTGGCTATTGTTTTTGAAGCGGTCAGGTTTCTGGGTGTCAAACATTGGTTTCCAGATGAAAGCTAAAAATTCATGTTCGATACAAATGAAACTTGGATATAGTGTTGGATTTTAGGGGAGAAAAACTATTTTAAATAGAAGGGAAAGTAGGTCAAAGGTCAAGTTCACAGACCAATTTCAGAAAATGTTTTTGTTTTTTGAACAATAATTCAAAACGTTTATACATTCAATTCAAATGAAACTTTATCTTATCAATAGCAACACGGAATGAATACCCCTAATAATTAGGGAGAAAATAGGTATCCCTTCCTACTCTTGGTACATCCTTTTTAATGGAATAGCCTTAATAACAAGTCAAATGTCTCCTCGTGATGAAACTTTTCAAAATTTCAGCTTGACAATTAAATTGTTTTGTTATTTTTTTCCCTTTCAAAGCTTTTAACTTTGGATTTTTTAATCCTCAAATTGTTTTGTTTTAAATTGGCACATAAGTTACATAATTATATGTCAAAATTGTAATCCTAAGGACCTACTTTTAATGCAGTTCTGGTATCTTGTTATACCCCCACTTACGGGGCAATAGATATAGTGATCATGGTATCCATTCATCCGTCCATCTGTCCATCCATCCGGACACTTTTTGTGGTGGCAACTCATCCTAAACCATTTGATGGAATTCAATGAAACTTTCACAGAATATTCAGTTCATATTGCCACTGTGCACCAACTATTTTAAAATTTGATTTTTTTTTATGCCCATGATTAGGCGACGGGGGCATTAAGTTTTACCCTTGTCCGTCTGTCCAACCGTACCTCTGTACATACGTATGTCCGTAAATTTTCGTCCAAGATTTGTCAGCTTGTGTATGCAGTTATAATTTGATATTTGGTCTGAAGCTTTTGTATATTGAGTTGTACTGTGTCTACCATTCTCAAGTCCGTCACTCATCTACTTCCTGTTTGAAAAGAACTTGATTTTTTCCGATAATAACCATATATTGAAATTTTTCGTCAAGAATTTCTCAGCTTTTGTATGTAGTAATGATTTGATATTTGGTGTAAAGCTTTTTTTTATGAGTTTGTACCATGTCTCCCCTTTTCCAGTCCTTGACTCATCTACTTTCTGTTTGCAGATATATATTTTGGGGAGGCATCTGTGTCCTAATGCGGGAACGGGGGTATAGAGCTCACACGGGGGCATTTATTAGTGAGCTCTGCTCTTAGTTTTTAGCTCACCTGGCCCGAAGTCATCACTTTGTGTCCGTCGTCCGTCCGTCAACAAATTCAAAAGTCTTCTCCTCTGAAACCACAGGGCCAAATGTAACCAAACTTGGCCTGAATCATCACCAGGGCATGGCTTCTCAAAGTTATGTTCGATTAGTTGGCCTGTCAAAGAACATGGCCGCCATTGCTAAAAATAGAACATAGGGGTAAATTGCAGTTTTTGGCTAATAACTCAAAAACCGTTACAGATATCAAAAATCTGACATGGGGGTAAAATTGATCAGGATAATGAGATCTACCCTCTGTGCAATTTGAAGAAAATATGAAAACCCATCTGGGAGTTATCAGCCCTTTTTCCGTTAAATTTTCAAAATTTTTGCATTTTTTATTTTTTATTTCAAAAAGTGTAACAGATAGAGGTCAAGTGTAAATTGCAAAAATGTTCAGCATATCAAGATCTACCCACCCTGAAATTTTGAAGAAAATCACTAAAATCCTTGTAGGAGTTGTTGCCCTTTTTTCACCAAATTTTTTAAATTTTGGTATTTTTCATCTATTTCCAAAACTAGAAGATGAAGGTTAAGTGTAAATTGATGAAATGTTTGCCATGCTGTGGCGACTTCAAAACTGATGTTGAAAATTGTTCCTTGACCGCCATTTTCAAAATGGCCGCCAAAAAGGTGGGAAAATTCAACATCGTCCGATTTAATGAAATTTGGTTTCCAAATAGATTTTGATGTTGCGAGATCAAAGCCAGTGTTGAAAATTGTTCCTTGACTGCCATTTTCAAAATGGCCGCCAAAAAAGGTGGGAAAATTCAACATTGTCCGATTTCAATGAAATATGGTTTCCAAGTAGGTATTGATGTTGCGACTTCAAAACCGATGTCGAAAATTGTTCATTGACCACCATTTTCAAAATGGCTACCAAAAAAAGGCGGGAAAATTCAACATTGTCCGATTTTAATGACCTTTGGTTTCCAAATAGGTCTTGATGTCGCAACTTCAAAACTGATGTTAAAAATTGTTCATTGACCGCCATATTTAAAATGGCTGCCAAAAAGGCGGGAAAATTCAACATTTGATTTCCAAATAGATATTGATGATGAGACTTCAAAACCGATGTTGAAAATTGTTTGTTGACAGCCATTTACAAAATGACGTCTCGACTTCAAAACTGGTGTCGAAAGTGGTCCTTAGCAAGAACGTTTTTTATCAAAAAAGCCCAACAAAAAAATATAATAAATCATGATCAGACTTTAACAACAGTTCAAGATATTGGAGGTTTTCGACCTATGAAAGTTTGAGAAACTGAAGATCAACTGTATAACTGACATTGTTACCTTGATTGTGGCAACTGAAAGCCAGGTGAGCGATACAGGCTCCTGGGAGCCTCTGGTTCTAGTTTGATATTTACAAACCTGTAATTCAATTTTACGTTGTTGTTTTGTTTTTTTTTCAGCCTAAATTTTTGAATTTCTTTATTGGAGAACCAGATGATTTAGGGAAAGGTGAAGACTGTATGCAGATCATTGGTGGACGGCAAGATTTTACTGGAGCATGGGATGATGGGAATTGTTCTACTCCACAAGACTTTATATGTAAAAAGGCAGCATGTATGTATAAGGGCTGTCCATAACTTTTTATGGAGTATTAGTTCTCAAATCTAAGTAGGGGTAGAGAAACAAAAGTGTTATTCCTTTAAGTTTTACTCTCGATAGATTAAGGTATTTACCTGGGTACATATACTTTATATACTAAGTAACATTAAATTTTTATACGAAAAGTAATGGGTTATTCAAGAGTGAGATACTTATTGGTTAGGCATGTTAAGAAATTTGTGATCTTATTCTTTTGTTTTACTGTGCTCCATTCTGAAAATATGGGAAAAAAAATGACATTGAAGATATCAAATGGAATCATAATCTTCAATCTGATAAAAATCTCAAATAACATATTAACAAAGAAACTATAGAATTTGATTACATAAGGATTCTTACCAAAGAGATTTTGATGGTTCTAGAATAAAGTATGCTCTGATGCACAAAGCCATGAATCTATTTTAAGACTTTCTTTATTTACAGATCCAGGTGCCAGTACCCTGATCACCTTGCCACCTACCACACTAGGTGAGTTGTTTGATCTTACAAAATAACTGTATACAAATGATGATGATCAAGTTTCATCTGATATCAGCATGTTGTTTCTGTTGAGCTTACTTTTAGGAGAACACTTGATTACATAACCTTTAATAAAAATGGACATAACCTCCTATGTTACAGAATACAAATTGTTGTGATGTAAGATATTTACTTTACAATAGGTATGCGAGTAAGCGTCGAGTTATAGATCAAATTTGAGTTTTGTCATAATTAGTAATTTTTATTGGAGTTATTGCCTTTAAATTGGACTTTCAAATTTCATAGAATAACAATTTCCAGCATATTTAATCACAGTTGTTGAGATTGTTTATTTGATGTTTTGTACAATGTATGTGAGGTTAACCTGATACTTTCAGATAGGATGTTAGTTTGTTTTAACTCTTTGAGTGTATAGTTTTTTCGCTCAAAAATGGAATCTTCATCTACAGATTTTACAAAGTTTCTGTACTATAGGTTTGGTTGCGGGGGAAAAAGGGCATTTCAAGCTTTTTCAGAATTTGTTCATTGAGCTTAAATTTTTCAGGTATCATACATAGGTGTTAACTTCTTAGAAGGCGTATGTAGGAGATCTCCCACATAATTTGTGGGAGATTTTGTGTGATGACCTTTAACAAGAATCATAGAACAAACCTGATAGTGTGGTGGTGACCATTCTGTATAGTTTGATATGTACTTTCATGAAAAACATTATTTATATTGTCCTATTTAATGTTCGTTAATTTTATCGCATGATTTTGTATTTGCAGGATCATTTTCTTATCGTTGTGGACCACAGTGGATATTTAACTCACTCGACAGTTTTTGTTACCAAGTTGTCTTATATCAACCAAAAACTTTTGCTGATGCTCAATGGTCATGTCAACAGTTGGGCGGTAATTTAGTCAGTATTACAGGTCCAAGAGAACAAAGATATCTACAGGGTAATTATTTAACTATCATTTGTATACACAGGATAATAATTCATTTTGTTTATGATTCTGCTAAACGAAATGACTATTTCAATGATATAAAGTTAGGTATTCAAAGTTAATGCAACAATATTTCAATTTTTGAAATGGGCAGTGTACAACATGGGTATCATGCATTCCTTTTCAGCTCACCTGGCTATGCCAGGGTGAGCTTTTGCCATCACTTGGCGTCCGTCGTCCGTCCATCCGTCATAAACTTTTTTTCAAAAATCTTCTCCTCTGAAACCACTGGGCCAATTTAATCCAAACTTGGCCTGGGTCATCACCAGCGTATGTAGTTTAAAAAATATGTTCAGTTAGTTCATGGCTGCTGTTACTAAAAATAGAACATAGGGGTAAATTGCTGTTTTTGGCAAATAACTCAAAAGCCATTGCAGATATCAAAAATCTGACTGGAGTAAAATTGTTCAGAATGACGAGATCTATCTGCCCTGCAATTTTGAAGAAAATCGGAAAACCCATCTCAGACTTGCTTCCCTTTTTCCGTAAAATTTTCATAATTTATGCATTTTTTATTTTTTATTTCAAAAACTGTAACAGATAGAGGTGAAGTGTAAATTGCAAAAATGTTCAGCATATCAAGATCTACTTACTCTGAAATTCTGAAGAAAATCCAAGTGCCTATGTTGTAGTTATTGACTTTTTCTCACCAAAAAAAAATTTGTTCAATGCCATATGGTTATGAGTTATTTCCCTTTAAATTCTGTGTTTAAATCTTCTTTGATTTACTTTTCT
>MJUU01066469.1:14371-27093 GCA_002080025.1 Modiolus philippinarum | reverse complement strand
TCATTTTGTTCCAATCCGACAAAAAACATGGCCTCAAACGCGGAACTTAGGTTTAACATTGGACCCTATGGGAAAAATCACATTTTCATCTTCTTCTCTGAAACCACTGAAGCAAATTCCACCAAACTTTACAGGAATGATGTACTATAGGTCCTTAACAATGATTGCTCATTTCCTTCCAATCCGATAAAAAAAACGGCTTCCAGCACGGAACATGGTTTAACATTGGACCCTATGGGAAAATCAAATTTTCATCTTCTGCTCTGAAACCACTGAAGCAAATTCAACCAAACTTTACAGGAATGATGTACTAAAGGTCCTTAACAATGATTGCTCATTTCCTTCCAATCCGATAAAAAAAACGGCTTCCAGCATGGAACTTAGGTTTAACATTAAACCTTATGGGAAAAATCACATTTTCATCTTCTGCTCTGAAACCACTGAAGCAAATTCAACCAAACTTTACAGGAATGATGTATGGAAGGTCCTTAACAATGTTGGATCATTTTGTTTCAACCGACAAAAAACATGGCCGTCAGCGCGGAACTTAGGTTTAACATTAAACCTTATGGGAAAAATCACATTTTCATCTTCTGCTCTGAAACCACTGAAGCAAATTCAACCAAACTTTACAGGAATGATGTACTAAAAGTCCTTAACAATGATTGCTCATTTCCTTCCAATCCGATAAAAAAAACGGCTTCCAGCATGGAACATGGTTTAACATTGGACCCTATGGGAAAAATCACATTTTCATCTTCTGCTCTGAAACGGCTGAAGCAAATTCAACCAAACTTTACAGGAATGATGTATGAAAGATCCTTAACAATGATTGCTCATTTCGTTCCGATCGACAAAAAACATGGCTGCCAGCACGGAAAATGGTTTAACATTGGACCCTATGGGAAAAATCACATTTTCATCTTCTGCTCTGAAACCACTGAAGCAAATTCAACCAAACTTTACAGGAATGATGTACTAAAGGTCCTTAACAATGATTGCTCATTTCCTTCCAATCCAATAAAAAACATGGCTGCCATCACGGAACATGGTTTAACATTGGACCCTATGGGAAAATCACATTTTCATCTTCTGCTCTGAAACAGCTGAAGCAAATTCAACCAAACTTTACAGGAATGATGTATGGAAGGTCCTTTACAATGTTGGATCACTTTGTTCCAATCCGACAAAAAACATGGCCGCCAGCACGGAACATGGTTTAACATTGGACCCTATGGGAAAAATCACATTTTCATCTTCTGCTCTGAAACCACTGAAGCAAATTCAACCAAACTTTACAGGAATGATGTACTAAAGGTTCTTAACAATGGTTGCTCATTTGTTCCGATCTGACAAAAAACATGGCCGCCAGCGCGGAACTTAAGTTTTACATTGAACCCTATGGGAAAAATCACATTTTCATCTTCTGCTCTGAAACCACTGAAGCAAATTCATCCAAACTTTATGGGAATGATGTACTAAAGGTCCTTAACAATGATGGCTCATTTTGTTCCAATCTGACAAAAAACATGGCCGCCAGCAGGGAATATGGTTTAACATTGGACCCTATGGGAAAATCACATTTTTATCTTCTTCTCTGAATCAGCTGAAGCAAATTCAACCAAACTTTACAGGAATGATGTACTAAAGGTCCTTAACAAAGATTGCTCATTTCCTTCTGATCTGACAAAAAACTTGGCCACCAGCAAGGAACATGGTTTGGACCCTATGGGAAAATCACATTTTCATCTTGTCCTCAGTAACCACTTAAGTAAATTCAACCAAACTTGTCAGGAATGATGTACTAAAGATCCTTTAACAAAGATTGCTCATTTTGTTGTGAGCAGAGAAAAAACATGGCTGCCAGCACGGAACATAGTTTGATAATGGACACTATGGGAAAATCACATTTTCATCTTCTCTTTTGAAACCACTGAAGCAAATGCAACCAAACTTTACAGAAATAATGTACTAAATGTCCCTAACAAAGATTACTCATTTTGCTCCAATACAATAAAAAACATGGCTGCAAGCAGGGAACCTATGGGACAATCACATTTTCATCTTCTCCTCTGAAAAAGCTGAAGCAAATTCAACCAAAAGCAAAGATTACTCATTTTAATAGGATCAGACAAAAAACACTTGCACCAATGAAGAACATAGTTTAACATTAGACCTCTTTAGTAAAATACATCATTTTTGGTCATGCATGGCATAGAAGCATTTTGACAGGTGGGCGAAACAGGCTCAGTCTCTGAGCCTCTAGTTTTTTCTTTATATTTGTTGCAGGGCCTTCAATTGCTAACACAATGGGTTGGTCACCAGGGAAGAATGCCCAAGGAGAATACATACAGGCTTACTTCTATAACTTTATAACATTTAAAGGGATCACAACATTAGGAAATCCCAGCAGTGCAGAATGGGTAACGTCCTATCAGTTACGATACCAGTATGATTATTTCTCTGAGTGGGTTTGGTATGAAGAACCACCTGGTACTACTAAGGTACATATCAAACAAATCTTAAATGTCTGCTTTACACATCAGGATTATATACAGTGCACCATCATTATATTACCACTTTTAAATGAGGGTGGCAATATTTTGAGGGAATAAATGAGAAACCTCGGTCGGTTATCTCCTTGTACCAAGTTAGTTACGTATATATGGTTTTAGTGGAGATAATATTTAATTTCAATATAATTATCAATAGATTCTATTGAAATGCTAATTAAAATGATCTCCACTTTAACCATATACAACTAACTTGGTACAGGGAGATAACCGACCAAGGTTCCTTATTACATAGCACCTACATCTTTGAAAAAAGTAGCCTTCAAAATAGTTGGGCATAAGGGAGAGACTGCCATTAAAAAGGGGTGGTATGATGATGGAGCAGTAAATAATTATTTGTGTTTGGTAGAAGAACCCTCGGAACAAGTAATGTACATGTATATACGTCTGTATAACAGTATGATTGTCTACTGTTGTCCAGTTGATTTCGGCTATTTTCATCCTTAATATTCCTTTATGATTCTTTTGAATTAGACAACAGTTTTTTGCTTCCTGTAAAACATTTCCCCTTTGTTTATTTGAACAGCAAAATCATCTGTGATATTTAAAAAAAAAGTCTCATCTTAATTTTATAATATGTTTTAAGATTGTGCATTGGTTGGAAGAACACTGATCAGTACAACATGAAATTGCATAAAGATGATTTTTGCACCACTACAGACGACTACAATTTATTTATAACTACCATTCCTTTGTAGTACTATACATGTACATGTATGTTTACAGATATTCACAGCAAACACAGACAACAAATCACCAGTAACAAATCAGATCCAGTTTCCATTCCAAGCCAAATATATCCGGTTGTATCCTGTAAAATGGCATGGTGGTATATCACTACGATGGGAGGCATTGGGCTGTGTTCATGGTAAGATGTTCAAATATAATATCAAGGCTATGATTAAAGTAGGTAATTTGGTTTTAGAAACTGAAATCAAATTTCTAAATCCCAAACTATTTTGAATTTTTGAAGATGCTTTTTCATTTATGTGTCTGACCTTCCTATCTTCCTGCAAATCTGTTTTTATTTGTGAGAATAAAAGGCTGTCAGTTGTGATTGTGATACTGTTAGGGAGATAACTGAAGCAGAATTTTATCATGGAAAAAATTCTAGGTAAAAAGGTGAATACACTGGAGTAACTATGCCCTACCTGCAAAAGTAGGGCAGCATGTAGAGTTCAGGTATGTCCATTCTTTTGTCCATTGTCTGTCTGTCTGACTGTCTCAAGTTTCATTTACTCACAGTTTAAGTTTCTTTTCTATAAAGAAGGTATCTTATTATCATTGAACTTTACATACATGTAAATACACATTAGTTTATAGTTAATACAAAAAACATTATAAAAATTTACCCATTAAACCAACTTCATGTCACTGATAATGGACAAAAGTGGTATAGTGTGTATTATCTTTTTTGTATAAGTCATTTTGAGAGTTTCCTTTCAGGGTCAGTAAAGGGTCAGTAATTGAAGGATTTATCAGAAACAGAATTTTGTTTGGCTAATTATGCTATAAGTGGACCCCTGATTACACTTGATGGTGGACTGATACCCTTGTCTTCAGCAGATATTGATCAACATTTACTATTGTTTTCACATGCTATATTAATCTTGTTTTGCAGAATTGTTTGGCTGATTATGCTATAAGTGGACCCCTGATCACTTTAGATGGTGGACTAACAGCTTCTTCCTCATTGGATAATCAACATTTATCTTCGTTTTCACATCCTTTATTGTCCCCGCTCCGCAACGCGGAGCGGGGACATAGAAATGCTGTCCTTCCGTCCGTCACCCTTTCTTGTAAGCGCTCTCGTGCCTACAAATTTTAACGGATTTTCATAAAATATATACCAAATGTTTATATCACAAATACCTTGGTCAAGTTCGAAAATCAGTCTTGGTCGATTCTTTTTGATTGAGTTATGGGACTTTGACCAAAATCATGACTCTGTTTTATCCAAAAATTGCCTTGTAAGCACTCTCATGCCTACATATTTTGACGAATTTTCATGAAATTTATACCAAATGTTTATACCACTAATACCTTGGTTAAGTTCGATGATCAGTTTCGGTCGATACTTTTCAACAGAGTTATAGGACTTTGACCAAAATAATGACACTGTTTTAGCCAAAATTTGACCTTGTATGCGCTTTTATGCCTACAAATTTGACAGATTCTCATGAAATTTATACCAGATGTTAATAAGACTAATACCTTGGTCAAGTTCAAAGATCTGCTGTGGTTGATACTCTTTGTATCCCCACATATTCCCATATATTTAATTTTGGAACTGCCCTGAATGTTTGAAAATATTGCAATTTCATAAACAGTATACTAGTATATTGCATGAGTGGCGGGGGACCCAGGAATTCTATTCTTATTTATCTTGTTTTGCAGAATTTTGTTTGGCTGATTATGCTATAAGTGGACCCCTGATCACTCTAGATGGTGGATTAACAGCCTCGTCCTCATTGGATAATCAACATTTGCCTTCGTTTTCACGTCTTCATCCAATCAAAGCACAAACTCCGATGTCCTGCTGGAAACCAAATCCGACAGATAAAACCTCCTATATACAAGTGGATATTGGAAGTGTACAAATTATTCGAGGAATAACTGTTGCTGGTAACCCTAATGCACAGGAATGGGTGTCTGGTTTTAAAGTTTTATATGGAATAACTTCTGACCAAGTTACATCATATTATCAGGAACCATATCAGTCAATCAAGGTGAGGGTCAAATTTTGTTATGCGTTGCCCAGGAAATGTATCCTAGATGCAAAAACACACTTAATACAAACAAAACACACAATAATATGTAAAAACTTAATTTTACATGAAAATTATTTGATTTTACAAATCTTAAAAACTTAAGCACCTAAGAAGGCATTAAAGTTATTATTTTTCCCATATATAACCATTTATTGCACATATTATAAGTTGTTAACCAACACCCTTAGTGATAGGTTAGTTATCACAGTGAGCTTAATGTGTATCTGTAATTATACTTTTTTTTATGTGACCACTGTTTTGTAAAGAGGATAATTATATAGTCTCTAACATTTTTTCCAGTTTATTACGGATATTTCTAACATCGAGATAGTTAAATTTTCACATTTTAAAGTTCAAGGTTTACCAGAGATTTTTGAAATATGAAAATTTAACTATCGAGATGCGAGAAATTATCGTAATAAACTGGAAAACAATGTTAGAGATTGTTTCTCTAATTCATACTCAATTTATTTGAGGTAAAGCGATCTCCGTAGTCTCCAGTTTCGAAGTATGCCACCATTTTGCTATCATCATTGCTATGTGTATCATTGGGCCATTCATTGAAAAGGATGTTGAATATAATATTTTTGATAAAAATGTCATATTATCAATAAACTGAGTTATCCTTAGTCATTACAATGCAAAAACCATTTCCTTAAGACAATGATGCAGGTGTTAATTTCGTCAACATCAAGTTGCACTATTTCTAGAAACTGACAGGAGACATTTACATGATTGACCAATCAGCATGTGAGATCAATTTCTAAACATGTTGTTTATTATTTTCATCTAACATTATCTGGGAAGTATTTATTTCGAACAAGAATTAGAGAATAAAGTATTACATTTTGCTTGGCTGTTTGCCACCTAATGCAGTTGATCATATCCTGCCGCCATTTTGATTGTCAAAATTTTACATGAGTTATAGGACTTTTTCAACTTTACTGCAGCGGCAGGGGACATAGCTACATGTAGCAATCTTGTTGTATAGACAGATCTCTGATATAGATGGGGTTGGGTAAAGGTAGTTGATTCATAATTCATGATTTTACAGACCTGTTTTTTCTTTTTTTTCAGATATTTTCTGGTAATGTCAATAATAATGCAAGTGTGACATACTATTTCAAAGGTCATTTCCAGGCCAGATATATCCGGATAGAACCTGAATCCTATCATGGCGCTGTAGCGTTGAGATTTGACGTCATGGTCTGTCCACAAGGTAAAATTAAACCTGTATACTAAAGTAAAAATAATACAAATCCATTTCATGCAAACTTTCACTCTGAACACATGTAGACTGTACAAAAAAATCTGATGGGAGACCAGTTTTATGTGGATCAGATGTAAATGTACCTCCATCAAACTTGTAAAATTCCACATATATACTAAGAAGTGATTTGATTAGTAGAGTCTTATTGGTGTGAAGACTACATGCTAGTTGGTAACCTGACTTAACTGGAAACCAATCCATTTAGACTGAAAATTGAAGTCTATCTATTTTCCTCATACCTGTCAACCTTTGAAAGCCCCAAGTAGGGAGATCTCCCTACCAAAATTGTCCCAAGTAGGGAGATCTCCCTACCAAAATTTTTCTCAAGTAGGGAGATTTGCCGTAAGAGGTTTTCGCGACATGTTAGGCTTATTTCAACAGAATTTAGTCTAAATGATACTTAAATGTATGTATATACTCAAATAAGGTACTACGCTCAGGCACATTTATATTTATGTTCTTATGTAATTTTGGGATTAAATATCTGTCCTGCAATATGTGAAAGATTTCCCCTCTTATTGTTACAAGTTATTACACTGATCTAGTGTCAGTGAAGGTAACAGTTACTTAAGTATTTCCATTGAAAATATAAAGAAAGATATGTATCAATATGTATGATAAAATAAATTTGTAAATAAAAATAAATAATTTTGCAATTAGCAAGCAAATTTTGCCTCCAAACATTTTCATACTTTTAAACTTAGATTTAAGTTCAAATTTGTTTTTGATGTGAATTGATAAATACAAAAGGACCACAATTAAAAATGCTTAGGACTGTTCCAGAAAAACATACATGGGACGGGGAAGGCACTTGAAAATTGTCATGACCACCCATAGATGCAAAATATGATTTTTAGCTCACCTGACCCGAAGGGTCAGTGTGAGCTTTTGCCATCACTTGGCGTCCGTCGTCCGTCGTCCGTCCGTCGTCTGTTAACTTTTCATATAATCATCTTCTCCTCTGAAACCACTGAAGCAAATTCAACCAAACTTTACAGGAATGATGTACTGAAGGTCCTTTACAAAGATTGCTCATTTCGTTCCGATCCGATAAAAAACATGGCCGCCAGCGCGGAACTTAGGTTTAACATTGAACCNATTTAAATTTAAGTTCAAATTTGTTTTTGATGTGAATTGATAAATACAAAAGGACCACAATTAAAAATGCTTAGGGCTGTTCCAGAAAAACATACATGGGACGGGGAAGGCACTTGAAAATTGTCATGACCACCCATAGATGCAAAATATGATTTTTATATTTACTTATGAATTCTGACTTAAATTTGTAACGACCAACCTTAACAGCAATTCGAAAGTGCCTTCCCCCGTCCCATATGTTTTGCTGGAACAGCCCTTAGGAATAAAATCAGATTTTAAAGGGAAACAACTCAAGCCTCAAAACAGGTGTTCTGGTAAAAAAAAAGATATTTTTCCTGCATTCAAAGCGAAGTTTAATTGTGAAAATAAAGTTGATATTGTTCTAAAAATTAATTATTTTAAGCAATTGACTGGAAACTGCAATAAAGGAAAGCAGGTAATCTCTGATTGACGGGTAATTAGGTGATAACTCGGGTAAACACTGCCAACTGAATTAATCCTTTAATTAGCACAACAGGTGTAATAAAACTATTATTTTGGGCAATTAGATAAAAGTGACAAAGATTATGATCATCATACTTAGATTTTTGGCAATTTTTCGGAAATCTGGAGGTTCTCAGCTCCCGCTCAGGAGACTGATAGCTGGCAGGAGATACGTGAATTTTTGACAAAATATCAGGAGCCTCCCGACGAAATTGGGAGAGTTGTCAGGTTTGTTGCCTATAAAATTAAACATAGTAAACCTGCCATTCCCAAATGTTGTTCCAATATAAATAAAACAAAATAAGTAGATTTAGGTAGCTGTAGGACATGGGGAACCAAATAAAAGTGAAATCTATCAATAATGTAATTTAGTTATATTTAGGATATACACAGAAAGTCAATTTTTTTTTTTTATATCCCCCCTCTTCTGCAGCATGGTGTCCGTTCATCTGTTTGTCTGCCAGTTCGTCCATCTGCCATAAGGGTACTGTTATAGTTTGTGACTAATCCAGTCTCATGTCTGATATTTTGATTCCTGAAAACAATAAAAAGAAATACAAAAAAAAAACATTTCTATAGATATTCAGTAAATTTGTCAGATTATATTATGCATTTGTTTTATTGTATGTTGGAAGGTTGTAACCAGAGGAGGCTATTGAGTGGAGTAAAAGATTACCAACTCACTTCCTCTACCTCGGCTGATGCAGATTATGTTGGTCCTGCACAAAGTAGATTGAATACACAGGCAATTGGACATTCAGGAGGGGCATGGCAACCAAAATACATCAATCAGAGACAATGGATTCAGGTAAGGGCCACATGGTATTACACCAGACATTCAGGAGGGGCATGGCAACCAAAATACATCAATCAGAGACAATGGATTCAGGTAAGGGACACATGGCATTACACCAGACATTCAGAAGGGGCGTGGCAACCAAAATATATAAAAAAATATAGCCAAAATACATGTATATCAATCATATTAATCAGAGACAGTGGATTCAGGTAAGAGACACACGCCATCACAGAAAACAGAGGAGGGGCAGGGAACCAAAATAAATCAATCAAAGACAGTGGATTCAGGTAATGGACACATGGCATTACACAAGACATAGAGGTGGCATAGCAGCCAAAATATATCAATCAGAGACAGTGGATTCAGATAGGGACACATGGCATTACACAAGACATAGAGGTGGCATAGCAGCCAAAATATATCAATCAGAGACAGTGGATTCAGATAGGGACACATGGCATTACACAAGACATAGAGGTGGTGTAGCAGCCAAAATATATCAATCAGAGACAGTGGATTCAGATAGGGACACATGGCATTATACAAGACATAGAGGTGGCGTAGCAGCTAAAATATATCAATCAGAGACCGTGGATTCAGATAGGGACACATGGCATTACACAAGACATAGAGGGGGCATAGCAGCCAAAATATATCAATATCGTCCGTGTCTATGTCTATGTCTACATCTACGTCCGCTTACACATTTGAGCATATATCTCTGCAACTATGCATGGTAGGGTCATCAAACTTTGCATGCAGGTGCATCTTGGGATGACTCACAGCCTCCAAGAAAATTGGTTCTCTCTGACCTATATTTTCTGCTTGATTGATTTACATTCAAGTTTTCAGACAAGTTCAGATATCAGTCACTATGTATGTTAGGATCATGTAACCTTGCACATGCATGCATCTCTGATGGTAGTTCAGCATCCAGGCAAAATTAGGTCACTTTGACCTATATTTTATGCTTGATTGATTTACATTCAAGTTTTTGGACGAGTTCAGATCTCAGTCACTATACATGGTAGGATCATGTAACCTTACACATGCATGCATCTCTGATGATAAGTGAGCATCCAGGCAAAATTAGGTGACTTTGACCTATATTTTAGGCTTGATTGATTTACATTCAAGTTTTTGGACGAGTTCAGATCTCAGTCACTATACATGGTATGATCATGTAACCTTGCATATGCATGCAACTCTGATGATGGGACAACATCCAGGCAAAATTAGGTCACTTTGACCTATATTTTACATTTGATTGATTTACATCCAAGTTTTCAGACAAGTTCAGATATCAGTCACTATGTATGGTAGGATCATGTAACCTTGCACACACATGCATCTCTGATGGTAGGTCAACATCCAGGCAAACTTTTCTAACTGTGACAATGTGCCATAACCAGGTGAACTCTGTAATCTTTGATTACCTATGTTTAACTCTCTGGGGGTCAATTTATATTGAGTGTGGTGCGATTGACCCATGTATTCTGTAGACTTTTGGTCTGTCTGTCTGTTAGTATTGTTCTTGTCAGCCCAACTCATGACCGGTCATGTCTTATTATATACTGATATGTTAACTTTATTTTCAGGTTGACATGGAAGCCATGATACAGAATGAGTTGATCTATTTTCAGGTTAACATGGAAGCCATGATACAGAATGAGTTGATCTATTTTCAGGTTGACATGGAAGCCATGATATAGAATGAGTTGATCTATTTTCAGGTTGACATGGAAGCCATGATACAGAATGAGTTGATTTATTTTCAGGTTGGTTTGGAAGCCATGGTACAGAATGAGTTGATCTATTTTCAGGTTGACACGGAAGCCATGATACAGAATGAGTTGATCTATTTTCAGGCTGACATGGAAGCCATGATACAGAATGAGTTGATCTATTTTCAGGTTGACATGGAAGCCGTTGATCTGTTTTCAGGTTGGTTTGGAAGCCATGATACAGTATGAGTTGATCTATTTTCAGATTGACATGGAAGCCATGATACAGAATGAGTTGATCTATTTTCAAGTTGGTTTGGAAGCCATGATACAGAATGAGTTGATCTATTTTCAGATTGACATGGAAGCCATGATACAGAATGAGTTGATCTATTTTCAGGTTGGTTTGGAAGCCATGATACAGAATGAGTTGATCTATTTTCAGGTTGACATGGAATCCATGATACAGAATTAGTTGATCTATTTTCAGGCTGGTTTGGAAGCCATGGTACAGAATGAGTTTATCTATTTTCAGGTTGACATGGAAACCATGGTACAGAATGAGTTGATCTATTTTCAGGTTGGTGTGGAAGCCATGATACAGAATGAGTTGATCTATTTTCAGGTTGACATGGAAGCCATGATACAGAATGAGTTGATCTATTTTCAGGTTGACAAGGAAGCCATGGTACAGAATGAGTTGATCTATTTTCAGGTTGGTTTGGAAGCCATGATACAGAATGAGTTTATCTATTTTCAGGTTGGTTTGGAAGCTATGGTACAGAATGAGTTGAGCTATTTTCAGGTTGGTTTGGAAGCCATGATGCAGAATGAGTTGATTTATTTCCAGGTTGACATGGAAGCCATGATACAGAATGAGTTGATCTAATTTCAGGTTGACATGGAAGCCATGATACAGAATGAATTGATCTATTTTCAGATTGACATGGAAGCCATGATACAGTATGAGTTGATCTATTTTCAGATTGACATGGAAGCCATGATACAGAATGAGTTGATCTATTTTCAGGTTGACATGGAAGCCATGATACAGTATGAATTGATCTATTTTCAGATTGACATGGAATCCATGACATGATACAGTATGAGTTGATCTATTTTCAGATTGACATGGAAGCCATGATACAGAAAGAGTTGATCTATTTTCATGTTGGTTTGTAAGCCATGATACAGAATGAGTTGATCTATTTTTAGGTTGATTTGGAAGCCATGATACAGATAACAGCATTAGCTGTACAGGGAAGGTCCGGTCATGATGAATGGGTAACTCAGTATAAAATGGCTTACTCCAAAGATGGAGTTAGATATATTATGTACTCTGCTTTCCAGAGGAATGCTGTGGTAAAGTATATATTTCTGTTATTTCTATTTCACATTTCTTGACTTACTGACAACCCAGTTTGTTGACAACCCCGCATCCATGTACAAAAGATAAGATACATTGATGTAGTGTTGCTCGACATTTAGCTATGAATTCTGCTCAAACCGCTGCTATGGGCTGTCTTGAAATACTATGAGGTATGAGCCCATCTCATTGGTGAAGGCCTCATGGTGACTTCCAGATGAAGAAAAACAATAAAAGCGTTGTTCCATGGCTAGGATTAATCATGATTGTGTAGAGACTTTGTCTCATGTGCATTTACTACATATCCTGCCATTGTTTATTTAGGAACAGAGTTTGTCTCTCCTGCAGTGTGGAGTCCGTAAAAAGATTTCCCATGCAAGAGATGTATGCTCTCTATACATTTCAGTTATAGTGTACTTGTTCTTGAGAGAATATCTCATATGGATACACTATTATTCTTTAAAATTTTAGTATTTTATCAACTGGTGCTATGGGCCTTCTTGAACTTACTATGAGGTATGAGCACAGCTCATTGTTGAAGCCCTCATGGTGACTTCAAGATTAAGAACAATAATAAATATGAAAAAGAAAGGAAATGGGGTAATTGTCAAGGAGACAACATCCCATATCCAGGTTAA
>MJUU01066464.1:0-51872 GCA_002080025.1 Modiolus philippinarum | reverse complement strand
ACTTTGGTTAAACTTTGCATTAAAGTCCATTTCTCAAAAACTACACTTTATAAGACAATGATGTTTCATCAAAATTAATGCCTTAATGATTACAAAAACAGGACAACAGCAAACACATACAATGGCCAGGAACTACAATCACATGCCACAATTTACAAGCAAACTGCACCAGAAAAACAATAATGAAAGCAAGAGACAAACATAAATAACGACAGGAATTCGGGATAGCCGAACTTGGTACCGGCACTAGCAAAAGCCAGTGGTATGAGTACTACCCAAATGATTGACAATAAGGTGGCTTTGACCTACATTTTATGCTTAAGAGACTTTGGTTAGGTTTTAGGTTAAATTCTTTTTTTCAACTTCTATGTATTGTAG
Organism: Modiolus philippinarum; assembly: GCA_002080025.1. Lineage (NCBI taxonomy): Eukaryota > Metazoa > Mollusca > Bivalvia > Mytilida > Modiolidae > Modiolus > Modiolus philippinarum. Next base: position 51,494 of record MJUU01066464.1, on the reverse strand, counting down.
CATCATGATATTTCACTGAAACATTTATGTACATTAGATCTGCCCATTTCACCAACAATTGGGTGTCCGTAACTTACATTTAATGGCTAAATGGTCAAATTTTATATTTCAACACAATTTAGTGACAGTTAACTAATTTTATGAATGATTGACTTTGGATAATCTGTTGCGATAAATTTATTGGCGGGGCATCCGTGTCTTATAGATAAATTCTCTAGTTTATTCTCGTCCTGATAGGATATTACCCACTATAGACGTAAACTCTAACTTATCAAACATATAGGAAAACTCTAACAAATAAATTTCCAGTATGTCCGCAAAATGACCGGCTCTTGTGTAAGCTAGTCAATATTTGCGGTCTTGTGTTAGCCGGTCAAGGGTAAGGGTTTTATGTAAGCCATGCATTATTTAGTCATAAGAAGTGAAAAGAGTAAATTTTACACTGATACTTAAAATATTTTCTATGGTATGTCAACGATATTTTTCGTAGGTCTCACGATTTCCTAACTTTAAGGGACAAAAATGTCGTTTTTGCAAAATTTACAAGATATCATTGTGCATCAAAAGATTAGTTCATTTTAATTCCTCTTGATTATCTTTTAAACGTATGAAACATTTATTGCCTAGGCCTTACCGCCTTAAATTAAAGGATCAACGGGCAAAAATGGTACTTGTATTTATTTTTGCATTTACATCAACACACTGATATAGTTTGGCATAGAAGTATACATGTGTAAATAAAACAAAATATGTACCAAGTACCTTATTTCCGTTTCATTCGACAATTTTCGTACATCCCGACATATGTAGCGTCCGTTACAGGAGCAAGCAAATGTTCGTTTGATTTATTGTGAAGAACTCATGTACAACTCCATTTTGGAATTTCTGCTAGATGATAGACAATTAAAATGTCTCCTAGAACTAGATTTTGTATCAAGAGATTTACCTGCAAAGCTTTTTCGACTTTATTTTAGTGGCTTTAAAAACACATCTGTGGTCTTTCAACAAGTCGGCTCATTTTGACTTGGTCAGAGTAGTTATCGTGGTTGGCCTTGATACTTGGGTGGTCAGTGTCTACATTGATAAAGGAAAGTTGTAGTTGCTAATGATTTTGAAAATAGTTACAAAATAATGTATTGAATAGCCCTCCTTTCAATTGTTTTCCCGAGAATATTATCTTTTTCTTATTAACTTGTCAGAAAAAATGCTATCATGGATTTATAGTTGATCAGAAACCCTTTGCAACCTAAAGTTAAGGATGAATTCATATTTCTCTTGTATGGCATGAATGGTTGCCACGCAACGCTTTTTTATATGAAATGTTTATGACCTACGGTGGAGGTTCTTCTTTTCCAGCTTTTCTTCAATTTCAGCTTCGGAGCATCAATGCTGATTGGGATAAACTGGATCATTAGCAGACGAATCATTTGATTGTTAATGATGTAAAATACATCATTAAGAGTTGCACCCGCAACGCCCGATGACAGTGGCATTATTAAACCTCGTTGTATCATTAATGGTTGCTACAGCTCAGAGTAAATCAGGAACTTTAAAATAAATTTGAGTATCAACTGTTCTAACAATTTAATTAACAAAAGCCAGTCAGAGCGTGCATCCAGGACTCGTGTAGCTCGCTGTGCGCTAAATGTAAAACTCTTCGTATAAACGGTTTGGTCATATGTTAAAAACTACACAATTTTTAAGTTTTCATTAATATATTTGAATTTTGAATATATTGCTTTATGTAAGGCCAGAAAATTGAAGTCTTTGTTAAAATATCGGTTGCAAGTATTCTAAAACAACGGCAGTAGAATACCGAACGAAGGATAAGGAACAAAGGAGTGGAATTTACAAAAATCGAAGTCCAAAGACATGGCCAAAACGAGGACACAGAAAACAATGTCGTTAAACACAGAAAACACTGACGTTAAACAGATACAAAGCCCAGAAATCGAAAAGACAACATTCAAAAGCAAAACACTCACAGTGTGAACTCCAGTGAAACTGAGAGTGACATCAGGTGCTCCGGAAGGGTAAGTATGTCCTCAAAATACGCTTTGAACTTGTCATCATTGTTATGACATACCACCATCTACAACGACCTGGAGAATGACTACTTATGGTACGCTAAAGCAACAAAAGATATCGGCTAACGAATACCGAAGCAAAATTGAGGAAAGGGGGAATTAAAAAAAAAAAAACAAAAACAAAACAAAACAAAAAAACAAAACCACGGCAATTCATATCCAACACGTTTTGAGACAGAATGACAAAGACAAACAAGTAAACAAAAAATGTACAAGAAAGCCACAAAACTAAAGCACTACCAGTGTACATGTGAAACCCCTTCAAAAACTTTAGGTGCTCCGGAAGGATAAGCGTGATCTGCTTCACAAGTGGCACCCGTCATACTGTCAGTGCTTTCATCCTTTTTTGTCGAGCATTTAAAAAAAGCGAGACTTAGGTATGCGGCGTCCACAATTGTTTAAGTTTTTTCTTGGGTCTGTTTGACATCAACCAACCGTGCTAGCCTATTGATATTTGGTATGCAGTTGCATTAGCATCAGTACAGCTCAGTTTCTGTAGCGTTTTATGTCTATGCCCCCGCAGTCATGCTCCATTGACATCGAAATTTAGAATTGTTTTTTTCAAATGTTTAAGTTTTCGAAATTTTGAATTGTTTTTTTTTCAGTTTTTTTCTTGTGTCTGTTTAGCACCAACCACTCATGGTTGCCCATTGATATTTGGTATACAGTTGCATTAGCATCAGTTCAGATCACTTTCAGTGGCATTTCATGTCTATGCCCCCGCAGTCATGCTCCACTGTCTTCAAAATTTTGGTTTTTCTTGGGTCCCTTTAACATCGACCACTCATAGTAGCCCAATGATATTTGGTATGCAGTTACGTTATCATGATTGAGCTCAGTTTCAATGGCGATTTATGTCTATTACCCTGCAGTCATGCTCCACTGACTTTGAAATTTTGCAGCCAATCGATATTTTACATGCAGGTGCATCCTAAGGATTATACACATTGACCCCTCTATTATGCTATGAAGATTTTAGCAAGCAGGTAGTACCTACATTTTGTTATCATGGCTGCTACTGAAGATCAATGTGCAGTTCATGCGATGCATGTGTAAGGCGAGAAGGCGAGACATATTCTGTGTCAACAGTTTATTACTACAGAAAGACCGATGTATTAAATTGCGGAGTACTGACTTTAGCTTTTAACGTTGGCGAGAAGTATAGAGTGTAGAAAAATCAAATGTTTAGACACCGCTGTTGCAGTGGTTAAGTTCAGGTGAAGATAAGTATTCTAATAAGTCTTTTGAGTTTTGAGAATCCACATCTGACTCATTCCACTTGAATGAGACTAGTTGTAGGTTAATTGAATTCTTAATTACGACCACACAATACACTAGGAGTTATATATAACAACTAAAAATATGGAAAACGATTATTTCACATAAATTCTGTTAAAAACACATTGATCCTCATATTGAACATTGTATAATAAAAACGCAAAATCCCCAATCTCGATAGTTAGAAAGTAGAAGCTCAGAGACTGGCAAGATACTTGTATGAAAATGCTGATGAAAAAAATCATTTTTTCCAATGTCGTTCTAATGTTAGGTTTGTTCTCCCCATGGTATTATGTTTTTTTCCAGATCCTGTTAAATTTGCTTCACTAGTTTCAGAGCAGATGATGAAAATAGGATCCTAACTTTTATTTCGACATCACGATGAGTGATGTCTTCTGCCCTGTACGTATTAACTGATATGCCGGAACATCCACCAAATACAAGAACTTCAGCAATATAGTTTTATTGCTTTAAAGATAACATACAAGAGGAGACGAACAGATTGGTGTTTTTTCCTTTCCCCCTTCCCCTGTCTCTTTTCTCCATCCACTTCCTTCTTTCTCTCGAACTCCTTATCCTTGCATTTTTCTCCTTTCTACTTCCTCCTTTTACCCTGTCTACCCCCTCCCCATCATATTAGGAAGAAGGCTTCAAATTAACAGTCCAAACATTTATTTGCCTGCTTCATGAGATTGTTGCCTAGTGTAATTTGCTTGAACATAAAATTGTAACTTCTCCGAATTTGGAAGTTTTAAGGAATTATGAGACTTTGATATCGGCATAATACGATTACATTAATTTTGTCACATGCATCCTCTGTCAAATAATTAATTGTCTCCGTAGGGTCTGTATCATTGTAGCCAAGACAGATAATAAGAGACGACGTATATATATATATCCAATAGAAAATCTATTTGACTCGTGCAAATTATCCATAATGAGTCCGTATATCTGTCGAAAAAAAAACTATAAACAAAATAACTGGATTGTCTCTCTTTATCTAGCTGTTTTGTCTTTGTAGAATTTCTTTTTTGCGATATGAATTTTTTCAGTTCTGAGTTTATGTTTTAATACTGATGGAAATTAGGTTTTTCAATATCTCTGAACTCCTTTTTTGTCTAACAAACCTAAATATGTGTAGTTTGTTCTTGATTTATTATTGGTAGATAGTTTATAACAATTTATTTGGAGTCCTTGTTTTACTAAATATTACATCAAAATATAATGTGATAGCTAGACAAAATTAGATGGTACCGTAGATGGGATTTAGGAAATAACAAAATACCAAACCTTACGGCAATTTGAGTTCTGTCGACTTACACTTTACGTTTCTTCAGTTCAGATGAAATCAAATAAATTAAACTATGATGTAAGGAACGCGCACTATGCTAAAGTTACTGTATGACCAATGCATGGCCGTAAACATGTCAACTAGGCAGCTAATATAAATATCATATTTTGATGTTACAAGAAAGTAAGTTAATTATCTTCTTTTTTTTCGTATACAGCAGTAGTATGTCTTCAAATACGAAAATAACATAACCAATTTGCTCGATAATTAAAAAAATCTGATTTGTATGGTTCACTGTTTTGTGGGAGTTGAGAAATACGAGATTATTTAATAGGACAAAAACATTTTGCGTTCAAATAAATCCATTGACAGTAAATAGGGAAAGGAAATACAAAATTTAAATCAGTAAATGTTGTCATAATTGTGATCTTAAAGAAGGAGTCAAATACTTTTGTCCTTGACCTCAATTTCACGGTCTAGTGACCACTATTAATGGTAGGTCAATGATATTTAGCATGAAGGTTGATCATGGGTAGTACATGACAGTCTGTCATATGGCTTTTGTCCTTGACCTCAATTTCACGGTCCAGTAAGAATGTTAAGTTTTGTGATTAGCTCATTTTCTCAGTAACTATAAATGGTAGGTCAATGATATTGGGTATATAAGTTGGTCTTGGGTAGTACATGACAGTCTGCTATATGGCTTTTGTCTGTGACCTCATTTTCACGGTTCAGTGAGCATGTTGAGTTTTCAAATATCTATTAATGTATGGTCAATAATATTTTGTATGTGGGATTGTCTTAGATAGAACATGACATCCTGCTTTTTGGCTTTAGCCCTTGACCTCATTTTCACGGTCTAGTGAACATGTTTGGTTCTCCAGTATCTATATCAGTGGTAGGTCACTGATATTTGGCATTTTGGTGTTTGGTTATATATAACAGTTTGCTATATTGCTTTTGTCAGCCAACATGTTAAGTTTTCCGAATTAGTCAGTTTGAGTTTTCACATCAGTTTTGCAACCAAGTAGGGACGGGCGAGACATCAATTTTGGTCCACACTTGTTTTTTTTTCTTTGTCACATTGTCTCAATTCATGTTTGATATAAATTGCCGTGATTTTGGATTTATGATTTTAGAATTCCCCCTTTCCTCTTTCTTGCTCCGTAATTCGTTTGCCAATGTACCTCGTAACTGTCCATTTTGTAAACAAAAGTACTAACAAGAATTACAGTGACGGTGGTAGAAGAGTAAGAATTCCAGATACGAACATTGTCAACAACGATCGACATTTCTTGTTTTTATGGTAATAGACAAACGAACGAAACTTCAATGCTTAGCAGAATAACTTTTGTGGTTGGCGACGTAAAAGTAAAAGCACTGCTAAAGACTACTTGGCCTATATGACACATCAATATAGCGTTGAAAATAAAACGTCCACAAGAAAGAACGTTCTCCTACCTAATGATAATTTAGCTGACGATAAGCCAGTAGAGGAAATATTTTCGATTGGTATTCCTGTAAGACTACCTTTACCATTAAACCATTGACAATCAAGAAAAAAGACGCAAAAAAAAAACAAAAAAAAAAACGAAAACGCTATCAAAGAAGGGAAAACTGGTAAGAGTAACAAGAGTCCCATTGTCGACAGGAATAATGCCGATTATACCATCTTCAAGAAGAGGAGACTGAGCATCCGTACAACCGAACAACTGCGAACACACAACATAACACTTCACTTTTACAGTGTGGAGTCCGCAAACAAAGATTCCCCGTGCGAGAGATGTATGCTTTCTATACATTTCAGGTATTGTGAACTTGTGCTTGAGAGTATTTTTCATATAGGTACACTATCATACCTTCAAAGTTTGGCATTTTTTATTTTTTGTAATTTCAAAATGTTATTCTGACCACCTGATTACTAGTATTGTGCCCACATTTCATCATTTTATTACGCCAAGTTTTCTTACTATTGACTAGATGAGTGCCCTGTGGTTGTTTAAATGTTGGATTTGTCTTCGATAAGTCTTTTTTCTCGGGCAATGGATAACAGCAGTTGTAAGAACACTTTGCCAGTTAATTTTATGTTTGTTGACGATCCCGCATCCATCAGTCATAAAACATGGATGTAGGGTTGCTCGACAATTAGCTATGAATTCCGCTGAAACCGGTGCTAGGGGCGTCTTGAACTTATTATAAGGTATAAGCATAGCTCATTATTGAAAGTCTCATGGTGACTTCAAGATGAAGAACAACAAAAAAGCGTTGTTCCTTTGCTTGTTTTTGTCATGTATTTGTAAGGACTTTCTCTAATTTGCATTTACTCGATATCCCTTTATTGCTTGGTAAAGCAGAGAAAACACGCACAACGAACATCCAACTAAGCAAATACAATTTATTGATAGACTTCTTTTTGAGATATTTCTGAGAATTGCGCAATTAAGTGGATGACCATTTTTAAAGCCACTAACACTGGCGCATATGCCTTTATAATAAAAAATTCAACGTGTGAAGCTTAGACCGAAAACTCAGATACAATTTTCAGCTAGATTGACATATTCCTAAATTTGACATTACCAACTCTTACTTTACCCTGGATTGACCCACTGACAGTGTGATGGGTGCTGTATTCCGAGCAGGACATGCTTACCCTTCCGTAGCACCTGTTGTCACTCTGTATTTCTAGGGTTCACATTTTTAGTTCTTAAGTTTTAAGCGTTGTATTTGTAGTGTCTGTGTGTTTTGTGGGCATGTAGTATCTCTGGTCTTACGTCTTCTGGTGTTCTTGCTTTTGCCTTGTCTCTAGTCTTTGATTTATGTAATCTTGTGCTGTGTTCCGTCGGTAATCTACTGTCGTTGTTTCGTGTTACAATGCATTAAACCTTAAATAGTCAAGGCTATCCACAGCTTTTGTAGAAGTACTAAATGTACTGTAATCTTAGAGTTACAGTCACTTATTGAGTCACGTAGGTACCATTTCCAATGTTTAACGTGAAGCTGTTTACGTTTAACCGATATCATCGTTAAAGTAAAAAAATATATAAATTGACGGCAAAAGCTATTTCCAAGAGCTACTTCCAAAAGTTAATCTCAAATATAGCAACTGGTTTTGCATTGCTAAAGTTATTGAAGGAAATGAATCGGTCAAAAGATCATTAATCTACATACTACACCAGTATTATGAATTTTTCAAATGCAATGTGTGATGAGCTATATCCCACCACACCGGCTTACCTCCTTATTGTAAATTTACATGTAGTTTTCTGCAAAAAAATCCTCAATCGAGAAACAAACTCTTTTTCCATGAAATTACCCATTGAAATTCACGTTGTTATTAAAATTGGAATTAAATCCCTGTATTGACAAACTGTGTTCCAAGTACAGTTGCAGATAAAATCAAAACTCTGAAGGACAATATGCCCTCTATCCGAAAAAAAAGGAACAATGTAAAGTAATAGGGAAGCAATGGAAGATGTTTTTACATAAACGAAGGGAAGATAACCAGGAAGCACCTTGACATGGAACTGCACAAGAAAAATAAAAGACAATTGTCAAAAACAAACAAACAAAGAACAAACAATAACACAAAAAACAAAAAAGAAACAGAAACAAAAAAGGTTTTCGTTTCTTATTGTCCACTATGATATCCTTATGAATTCGTGCAATTGACAAATTTCGTGTTTAATGGTTAAAGTCTTTTAAATGATCGAAACAAACCAAATCAATGCATAATACAGAAATTAAAGCAGAATAAAACGCAAATTCATAGAAATCGAAATGAAAAAAAAATTATATCAGTCAAAACTTCGTCATTATTTTATTGGAAATGCAAATATTAACTAAATATACAACATTTATCTCCACGAAAACTCTTAAATTTGTGGGAATCATTACAATAAATCTCCTTTTACATGTCTTATCTGTAATTTTTGCATGACCAATTCCTATTTAAGATTTTATCTTTATCACTTTGTTTTGCAGTCTAATAGGTTTATTTTTCAGTAAGGAACGACGATTCAAATTCATACTCAACAGGAAATATTCAACTAAATAACTCGTTATCATTCAGTTCATTCAACTGTGTGTATAAGCCTATAGAGGAAGTTGTTCTGTTTCCCGATAATATGACAAAAGTATTGTCTACACTGAAATAATTAATCATGATAGATTAGGGGCAATAAAGCATTATGTATGAAACAACGGCAGTAGAATACCGAAGGAACAAAGGGGTGATATCCACAAAAATCGAAGTCCAAAGACAGGGCAAAAACGAGAACACAGAAAACAATGACGTTAGACACAAAAACAATGACGCCAGACAGACATGAAGCACAGAACCAGAAACCAAAACATTCATAACAAAGGCACTCACAGTGTGAACTCCAGTGAAACTGAGAGTGACATCAGGTGCTCCGGAAGGGTAAGCATGTCCTGCTCTGTTAACAGCACCCGTCACACTGTGGGTGATTCAATCCGGGAAAATGTCAAAGTCGGTAGTAAAATCCGGGAAGACGTGAATCTAGCTGAAAATGTCCACTTTCATTTGGGATACTGACACGTCATATCTTTCAATGATGCTATGGTGACGGCCATAGAATTTCTTGAGGGATGAAATTGACAAAGGTTGAACAAATCCCTGACTAAGCAGCTTTTGGGACAGTGTTTTTGCTCTGTTCAAAAAATCACTGTACAAACTACAAGCTCGACAGTAACGAATCAACTGTGAAATGTACACTCCATAGGCTGGAGAGGTAGGTATATTGCTGCTAAGAAAGGGAAAGTTCACAATGGGGAAATTAAAATCATCACGCTTGTCATATAGCTTAGATTTCAAACGTCCATCTTCGTCAATATACAATAAAAGATCTAGGTTCGAAGCTGAAGTAGGTGTTTCAGTTGTTTCTTTAATTTCAAGCTCATTTGGATAGATCTGATGTAAAAAATCCTAAAATTTAGGATTATTAAGAGAAAGCACATCGTCTATGTAGCGGAAGCTGAAATTAAAGGACTGGGCTAAATGTTTTTGTTTTCTTTGAATAAGCCCTTGTAAAAACTGAGGGAGTACACGACTCAAATCGAACAAATTTATCTTAAATCCAAAGAGCCTAAATGATCTTAAAAAATGAAGAGCATCATACGCCCATCGTCGCCCATTCAAATGGGATTGATTTAGACAAAAGGTCCGTCTTTAATTTCGGTATTTTGTTATTTATTTAGAGTACCGTATGGTAAAAAAATCAAAACTAGCTTATCAAGTTGGTTATCTCTCTGAAGAATAACTAATGAGGAGCATATCTGATGTAATATACTTCATAATTTTTACTTTTAAAATCCTATAACTGGAGAGGACTTTTCTATCACTTCGTGGAGCTTTTATTCGTGAATTTTGGAAAGTCTCACAAATGACAGAAATAAAGGGATGAGTTTAATATTGGAAGTTAGGGGAAACAAATTTAAAAATCTTCTCAGAACATATACCAAAGATGTCCATGTGAGTGTCAAAGAACTATGATAATGGAGAGCGATACTATGTATTTGTAACAATTACATACTCAAAAAAAAAAAAAAACAGGATTATTGATGCAACATGTTGCATCGGCTGTTTTCCGGAAGGTCACACGATTTGTGTAAAAGGGTTCCTATTTTTTAAGTTAAAAAATTTTGTACACACCTCTGGAATACGAGTTAAACTTATATATTAGTACATAATCTCTTATTTTTTAATTCAAACTATTTCTTTACAGAACTTTGCATACAATGTAATTTGCCCACCGAACGAAATCACTCTAAAAATTTCAATTCTGAGTGATATGGCAATTTTCGATTGGCACCATTTATGATCGTTGCATGTTTCAACCTATATATGTAAGATAAAGAAATATTTCACAAGGTTCAGACTTATACACTACCTTATTACTGAAATTTTAATATGTAGGGCGAAGTTAATCAAGTGCTATTCTTTGGTTTATTCAATAATTACAAGACATAAAGCTTTAAGATATACTCTTAACTACAATGGATCTCTTTCTATTTCTACAAGCATTAATTTAATAGGGCCAATGACATTCACATGTAACTAAAATTGACCATCGTTATTGTACGATTTACAAATAAATGAACTATATGTTTTCTTCATTAGCGCTGGGAACTAAATGATAATAGCTCTTATCTTAATGGTAATGGACTTTTCAATTACAGGATATTTCGTATCATTTTAAGGGTTTGTAACGAGTGCAACAAGCAAGTTAGAGTATTCACTGACGTAGGAAATAACCTTCATGTGTTCTTTAGTATAATAATAACCAACATCTAATATGCTTGAAATATCTTCAATACAATAATAATTCTTTAATGGTAAAATTATGTGCAACAAGGAACGAAGTTGTCTGGACACCTTCATTAGTACATTATATTCAACATTGAAGTCGCTCTGACATCAGATTGGTGGAATTTGTGGCATATATTTGATGGCTACCCCTTGACAACAAGAGCTAAACTTTAAGATTTGACATTTGTGATAATATTACTTATCCATATCGTACATGTATAGTTCGATTTTCTATATGTTCCAGAGCTATTACTTTTGAATTACGCCAAATCTTAAATTTGATGATTTTCACATGAAAACTTGAGTTTACCTGGGAGGAGAACTTCACTATCTTACTAGCCACGATAAGTTTACCTGATCAAGAGCAAATTTTCTTGAAATATGCAAATGTACCTGGAATTTTATTTTTTCATGCAAAATAAAAATAGCCTCATTCTCAATAATTCCAAGGAAATTCAGGCAATGTATAGGACTTGATTTATCAACAAATGAGTAAAGGATGGGGTTATCTTAAAAACTGTTATCAAAAGATCACCTTTTTTTTAATTATTTGACTCATCTAGCACAACAGATAAGGTTTTGTTGAAATGCATAAATTTTACTCTCAGTTTGGTACAATATATCTTACCACTTAATTTTAGGCGGGCGACATGCCCTTCAAAGACTCAAGATCCATAAGTCAAGTAGATGTTTTTTATGCCCCCAGATCGAGGATCGGGGGCATACATTTCTTTTGTCCCGTCTGTCTGTCTGTCTGTCCGTGCATCCGAAACTTTAACCTTGGCTATAACTTTTTAACTATTAAAGATGGACTTATCATGTTTGGTAAGTATATAGATCTAGTCAAGATAACAAGGTCAAAATTTAGTCTTAGATTCCATTTTTATGTGTTTTGTATGTAATAACCACAATATTAAGATTCCATTTTTTACATTTATTAAACTAATACCAGTGGTGATGGGGGTGTTGGGCGTATGACATATGCGCCGATTTTGAAAATTTTCATTTTAATCCCCGCACTTTCGAAGAAAGTGGGAGGATTATGTTATACCCTCCGTCCGTCCGTCACACTTTTCTTGTGACTCAAACTCCTACATTTTTGGATTTAGGGATTTATTTTGTTGAAGAATTGTTGCATATAGTCTGCAGATGCGCAATAAGCTTTCAGATTTTCGATATTGGTCTTGGTGCAAACAAGAGGCCCCATGATGTCAATTTTTACACATGTGGCATGTGACACAAACTCCTACATTTATGGATTTGGGGATTTAATTTTGTTATAGAATTGTTGCATATAGTCTGTAGATGTGCAATAAGCTTTCGGATCTTTGATATTGGTATTGGTGCAAACAAGGGGCCCCATGATGTCAATTTTAACAAAGACCCAAAGATGTGGATTAGACACATGTGGCACGTGACGCAAACTCCTATTTTTGCCCTTTCAACCTAAGTTACATTTCAAGGTTTGCCTACATCTATTTCGATGTGCCCCGTGTTGTCTATCGATGTTGTTTTTGTCCTCATTTTTGTCTTTCGTCGGGCTACTTAATGACAAATATTTGTAGGCATACATTGCCTGGTTTTACTTTTTTCTCATTGACCGCTCCCGACATGTGTTGCTTCGATGACATATTTTAGTTGTGATCGATGTTGCTCAACATTTTTATTCTCTTCTTGTAACCCTGAGCATCGCCCAAGTTGGCACTCCATGGCGGGTGGGGAGCAAAGGAGTGACCTTGATATAGTTTTTGTCAAGAATACCGCTTAAGTGCACGCTAGGGGCCTTCTTGATCTCGCTTGAGGGGATGAAAATTGTTCACCTCTAGTTGAAGACCTTCAAGTGACATCAAGATGTAGACAGGAATAAAAGCCGTATCCTTGATAAATTGGAGTTTTCTATGTATCGTGTGCGTTTTTGTCACATGTACACATTCACTCCATATCCTTTCTTTTTTCCTCCTACATTTTTGGATTTAGGGATCAAATCTTTATGCAGAATTGTTGCATATAGTCTATAGATTTGCAATAAGCTTTTGGAAATTTGTTCCGGTTCCAACTTTGGTAAATTTCCTGAAAATGTCAAAGACACATATTTTTTTTTTTAAATTTGGCATATTATCTTATATTCTGACAAGTGTTTGGTAAAAAAAACAAAATTCTGAGAACTTAGGATTCTGAAAGGCGGTTCCAATTTTGGTAAATTTCCTGAAAGTCTCAAAGACCACTTATTTTTTTGGAATTCTACCTAGCAACCATACTTAAAATGTTTGTGTAGTTTAGTACAAACATTTTCATAAATTGGACTTCAAAAATTTTTGATTCCAATTTTGGTAAATTTCCTGAAAGTCTCAAAGACCACTTATAATGTTTGTGTAGTTTAGGACAAACATTGTCAAAAATTGGGTTTCAAAAATATTTGATTCCAATTTTGGTAAATTTCCTGAAAGTCACAAAGACCACTTATTTTTTGGAATTCTACCTAGCAACTATACTTAAAATGTTTGTGCAGTTTAGGACAAATATTTTCAAAAATTGAATTTCAAAACTATTTGATTCCAATTTTGGTAAATTTTCTGAAAGTCTCAAAGACCTCTTATTTTTGGAATTCTACTCAGCAACCATATATCCTAGAATTCTTTTAGTATTTAGTAACAATAATGACTATCAATAGGTAGATTTAAAAAATAATGAAAAAAAATATGCCCAGGGTGTATAACAACTGTTTCTTTGTCAAACAGGGAGTGCGGGGATAGCTGTCGTTTCCGACAACATCTAGTTTCATTTGCGCCGATTTTTTATAATTCACGGTGCCGATTCTTTTTTTTTTAATTGCGCCGTTTTTTCAATCGAATATTTGACGGATATTTTAGTGTAGTTCAATGTGTGAAAGAATATAAGTTCCGCCATGTTTCAAAAGGACTAAATATTACACATTTTTCCATCAGCAAATTGCATATAATAATTGTTCTAAAAGGAAGAAATATTATGCAAATGTTTATAATATTTCATAGAATTATTCATTTGTGTCAGTGTAACAAATTTATGGACTATATGATATTATCTGGGTTATAGATCGTGTACAAATAGTTGTACTATACTTGGAAGGTATCTGGGTAAAACGGTGTTCACTTAAATGAGTGTTCATACGGGAACTTAGTTCAAAAGATGGTCATATTGCAAACACAGACGAACCGAAGAGTACAATCTTTGGCTATAGATGGTCATACATATCGCAAAGTTAATGACCTGAAGCATGGTAATGTAGCTTAAAGATGTACTGTAAAATCATGTAAAGCCAGTGTAACCACAGGTTTGGATGGTGCAACGATTCTAAAGACACAGAATGAATATAACTATACTGCAGATGAACGAAATACAGAAGCAAGAGAACTCCGGGCACAGAATGAGCATAACCATACTGCAGATGAACGAAAGACAGAAGCGAGAGAACTCCGGGTTAGGTAAAGAAACAAATCTGGAGATGTATCAAGCAGGCCATCCAAGATAGTTAGAACCGAATTACAGGTATGCATTTCTTTGTTGGTTAATGGCCTTCCAAATATTTTGATTTGTTCTGCACTGAAGAGACATAGGCCATCTACAGAAACTAAATTTACAGTAGCTTCGGTATTGTGTTATTCAAGAATTTTAGCAATGGCTGTCATTTTGGTCATTTTTATCCTAAAAATAAGTTGTACACTTCGTATATATTCCTTTGTAAAAATTACATGCATGTTCCACGACCTAGTAACTTATTCATTTGGCTCATCTTTATTTCTCTTTCTATTTCAGAAAATGAAAGAGAGCCATCTTCAATATAAGGATTTGAAAAAACGCATCACTTGCTGTTTACAGAGAGCGTAGCAACGATACGCCTGTTTTACAAAAAAGTAGAGACGATGTGCACACAGCTATTGGTATTATGCAAATTAAGACAAATAAATCTGAAAAAAAATCTTACTTGTAAATGATCATGAGACAAGTCTCTCTGTATTTTTTTTTTGCATATCTTTCTAAAAAAACTTTTGTTCACTATCAAACACCCATTTACTATCCACGTGAAAGAAAATACTGAGAGACTTGTTGCAAGTCTACTCAAATGTCTTTGCAAGGATATGTCAACATCACTTTTAAGTGTTTCCTCAAATACTTCTTTCAATTATATACCATACATGGATGCAAATATGGCAACTGCGTACCACTAATTTTCCACTCTTGCAAATTAAAGATCAGCAGTGTTATGACGTAATGTGGCAAATAATTTGCAGTATCTGTCGTGAAAAACAATTGTCGTTTATTCCTGCTGTTATTCATATCGACTTTGAGCAAGCCATGCACAATGCAATTTTGAATTTTTTTCCTGACTGCAGAATTGACTGTTGTCGTTTTCATCTTGCTGAGAACTGCTGGAGAAAAATCCAGTCGGTTTTTATTCATTCAGTGCTGTGCTTACATGTAACTCAAAGTTTCTAACTTTAAAATATCCTGCTCAAAATCCTACTTCCACCTTCCCGTGGTGAGCAGGGGGCAACAGAAAACTGGCTAACGGAAGAGGTTTATTTTGAGAAAAACTTTCGATTTACCTATTTTGAAATCGGCGCAAATGAAAAAAAAAATCGGCGCAAGCACATCTTGTTTGTTTTAATGCAAAATTAAAATTATATGATAAAATAAGTGCATGAGAACCGAACCGTCTGTCAAAAGAACGAACAATCCATGGACAAAGGCAACATCGGAAACACTAAGAAACAAGGACACCACTTGAGTACGGGACAAAAAAGAAAAATGAAGACACGCATACAGATGAACAACACGGACCCAATAAAAACCATGGTGAATCCCAAGCAATAGAACAACTCTTTTGTTAATGTTAAATGTTAAAAAGAAAAAAAACCAAAAAAATTGGAAACTAGGGATTATCCCCCGATATAGCCTACTTTATTTTGTTCCTTTGCTTGCAGTTTTGTTTTCCAAAATGTAACATAAGAAACTTTCGTCGAAATCCTCAACTTATTCACTAGATATAGTATTATAACTTATAATTTATTTATAACCTCTCAATTCTGAACTGTTGCGATGATGCTTAATGGAAACATCAAGGTCTTAATTTGAGGAAGACGGAAAGGATGCTTAAAACCTCTACCGTACCTTTAAGGAATGTATTCAAAGATATAGGATACAATTTCAGCTTGTTTAATGGACTTTCATTTAGGTTGTTGTAGGTGTAGAAGGCTACAGTTGTGCATTTGTTTTGTGATAGCAAAACTAAAAAGTGAGCAGTATCGAAATATTTCAATAAATAAATAAATGAATGGACGAGTAAATGCTCAGAAAATGACAAAGTTTATAGACAATTCCGTAATTGTAACTGAAATAACCTAAAAAGAAATTTAAAAAATCACCATGAATTAAACATGCTGAAATTGCATCCAACCTCTTCACATACGTTCCATGAAGTCGGTTTTGAAATTGTACCAAAAATCGCAAATTCAATATTTCTCCATTAAAGTCTCACGAAATTTAACAAATTAATTATAAAATGGAACGAAATTTTTCTCAAATGTGACATCTTTGTTTCTTATCCCTTACAAAACTGAAGAGACACGAGTTGTCAAAATGTGCATATACAGAAACTAAACTCAGAGTGACATCGGAAATATAGTTTCCATAACGAGAACTAGTTGATTATGAAATTTCTCACATCGAGTTAAATAAATTTTGCAAATGTTTGAAAGCGAGGCTTGCCGAGCTTTTAAACATTTGAAAATTTATTTAACGAGATGTGAGAAATTTCATAATTAACGTGTTTAAGTTGTGGAAACTGTTTCTCTTATGACTGGACGAAAACCACCGAGAATTGTATTCCGAATAAATTTGGCGGGAAATTTCACGAAACTTGTTCTCCTCTCTAGAGAGGAGAACAAATGTTTCCACACCGTTCAGGAAGTGTGAAAACTTGATAGAAATTAGAGAATTGGTTTATACATTGTAATGCTGATGATCTCGTATCATTGATCTCTTTGAGTTGTAAACGTTTGTCTTTTGAATTTCATATTTTTTTCTCCTCCTTTCTGTTTCTGTGCTTTATGTCTGGCGTCGTTGTTTTTTTCGTGTCTAACGTCATTGTTTTCTGTGTTCTCGTTTTGGCCGTGTCTTTGGACTTCGATTTTTGTAAATTTAACTCCTTTGTTCCTTCGGTATTCTACTGCAGTTGTTGTTTAAATTATGGCGTTTTATTTTTCCATTTTGTAAAAAGGTGGAATTAATCCTGACAATGAGATTGTTCAATGAAGAACATTATTTGTACATGATGTTATGTATTCAGATATCCTGCATTAATTCTGCTTTTTTATAATCTAGGGTGAAATTCCTGATAGAGCATCCACCTGAATTATTACGAACTTCAATTTTACATAGAGCATAGATTCATGGTACAGATAAGTTATAACCCATCGGTCATACGCCCTCAAGAGTTATAAATACAACATATACAAACTGAAATTAAAAGGCTTGGCTAGTTATAATTTTTTTTTTCTGAAGAAATAATCTGCAGGAAACTAAATGACACCAAATGACACTATTTATTATAAAATGTATTTGTCATTTATATTTTCTTTGTGATCTCATCAAACACTATCATTTCTTTCTGAAACTCTGTAATGTACCACTTTCATTTAGCACTGTGTACTGTTATTTATTAAACCAATGCAAATTTGTATGGTTACAACTTGATGTAGAGACGTTCATATAACAGTCTTTATAAAGTATAAGGATATTTTTTTTTTGTCTTTTCCGGCACTGTAGTATGCAAAAAATATTTGACGCCCTCCAATTTAAATGCCAATGTAACGTTTTATTTCTGTTTTTATCAGGGTATTGTGTCACAGTATATATAGTCTGCAGATCCTTATTCAAGGGACCACATCACTACATTTTCTGTATTATCAAATATTGATGAAGAAAAGTTAATAGGAAACACTTACAAAGGCCGAAAATTACAATCACCAGGGAACTGCACAAGAAAAACAATAAAATTACAAAAGACAAACATGGACAACGATAGGAACTCGGGATAGCCGGTATTGGCACGGCACTAGCAACAGCCAGCGGTGGGGTTAAACCGGTTTATGGGTACCCAAACCTCCCCTTTCTCTATCCCGTTTCCCTATAGTATAAAAACATACAAATAAAACCCAATACAGGTAGACCACTAACTCCACGACCAAAATCTTGAAAAGGGAAAGACGAAGACAAAATGTAATTTAGAAAGATGGGTCAAGGAATGCTCGCCGCTAGACTACCGGCTAGCTCAAGGCGCCTAGTCTGCTGGTTAAACACTGTCGCACTACGGAATAATAATCAAATTCAAAACTTCCCAAAGGGTTTGGTAAAGAACCATCATGGATTTCAGAAGACATCGGTAGTATCAGTGAGAGGTCAGTATAAATGTAAAATCTTCAGGTCATTGGATCCCAAAACCAATTTAATTGAATCATGAAGACTATCCGGTCAATATTCCCTATTACGTAAAGAATGAAAGTTACGTCCCAGTTTTTCTGGATATTTTATCAGTTTTTGACATTTTTTTAACAACATTTCAGTAAAAACGGGGATGAGAAATGCCCTTAGTAATAAGCTGTTTGCGAGTCGCATTATATTAAGACATCAAATGTTCATATCTTCTATAAAACTTGAAATATACCTGCTGTGTGTTACCCGTAATGGCTATTTCTGAAGTATTAGCTATAGTTTGTCATTTGTAATCGACATGAAATTTATTACAATAAAATTCAATAAGTAACCATACCATCATTAAACGCGTTACATGTGTTGTATTGAAAACATTTGTCCTATCGCTTTACGTTTGAATTTGTACTGTTGTTTCGTTGCATTTCATTTCGAGACAATCATTAGATTTTACTAGGGAAATCGCGAACATGTAGCAATTTTCAAGGAGAAATTGCGAGTATGTTCCATTTTCATCCTAATGTAAAAGAACATCGGCTCTATGTCTTGGTATCCGGAATTTTTTAAACCGTAGTGTGTATTTTGGGGATATTAGGTCGTCGGGATCTTTATTAAGTTTTTGCATTGCAGAAAAGCGAATCTAATACTTCACAATAAGCGATTTTCTTCCAAACAATTGGCATAATTGTATCAAAATGAAATACAACAGTACAATTACAAAAGTAAAGGGATAGGACAAATATTTTCAATACAACAAATGTAACGCGTTTAATGATAGTATGGTTACTTATTACATCTGATTGCGATAAATTTTAACAATTGCTCATAGGAATCTTCTTCGGTTATATAAGATTATAAATTTCTTGATAAAATAATGCACGTTTCATATTTATCGACTAAAATTCGAATTCCCCAAAGACACAAAATATTTAACGAAAGGATATGGAGTAAATGAACATGAGAACATAACACATATGTTAACTCCAACTGCAATACTTTTATTGAGCTGTATGGCCATTTCGGAAATTAATTCCTCATCAGCAGCACTAGAACCCAAACAAAGGAAATCCGTAATTTCAAAGTGTTTAAAATGCATAAAACCAAACGAAATCCGAATAATCAGTAATATCAAATATAGCTAAGGACAAAACTACAATGGAGGGAGTTAATCCTAAGAATTTAGAATTTACATAAATTTAGATAATAGTAATTGAAGAAAGTGTACATCTGAGATATTATCTCATGTACAAGTACACCATATCTAAGAAAAATAATGAGCATACATCTCTACTACGGGGAATTGTTTTACCAACTCCACACTACAATAAAAGACAAACTCCTTTATTACATATTTTAAGAAAGGATATGAACATGAGACCATAACACATATGTTAACTCCAAAAGTCCTTTTTCATCCATCGTTTTAAATGCTTTTGATTCTTTTAAGCTCAGGTACAAATGTTACAGAACGTTCTTTCATTGGGATAGCTGTATCGCCAAGGAACTATTTCCAATTTGTAAGTGTCGTGAACGAAATGCAAGACTCACTTACACTCAATAACTTCGGTTATTTGTTATTTTGTGCAAAATGTCGATGACACTTTAACCGAAATTTCATTACTACAGACCCAGCGACTGAGCCTGTATCGCTCACCTGACAAAATGTTTCTATGTCATGCAAATGATAGAACCTAAATGATGTTTTTTTCCCAATGGGGTCTAATGTTAAGCATTATTTTCCAATGGCACTCAAATTGTCAAATCCAATTGAAATTAGTAATCTTTGTAAATAGTTCCAATAGTTTAGTTAAATTGTTTTAATACTCACAAAAGGATGATTTTTCCTGACAGGGTCTAGTTCCGCGCTGGCAGACATGTTATTTGTCAGATCAGAATACAATGACGAATCTTTGTAAATAACTAAATACCGAAGTTACTGTTAATTTACTTTCTGCATATGCGCATTTCGACAACTAATGTCTCATCAGTGCAGATAAAATCTAAACGTTTGAAAGACCAGAAACCCAAAGATGTTTAAAAACTGATAGAGAACAAACAACCAATATCATCTAAATGTAAAGCCAAAATCAGATAAGGACAGAGCTTTGCATGAGGGAGATACTCCTTAATTTCAAACAAAATTTACAAAAATTTAGATATTGTAAGATTCCAAATATAATCGGCTTTCGGGTCAGCACCGAAGTACTGACTTGGGCTGGTGAATCAAAGTAAAAATCATTGGTCAACGTTGAAATAAGAGAACAAAAAATAGCGAAACGTTAATTTTATAGTGACTTTTCTACAAATAGTTTCGATGCTTTAATTCGTTCCCTTTGAACTGCTACTTTTAAACGATAATGAACAAAAGAATTGAAATGCTTAAGAAGTTTCTTTTAATTTGATATTTGTGATTTAACCTAAATGATATAAAAAATACATCTTAAAATGAACATAGATTAGAGGTTTTTCAATACGGCACATATTTGCGTATGGTGACGTCATTGGATCTACTTTGAAAACTTGGGTATTGTGACGTGAATATTGGACACAGATTAGCGAAAGGACACAGATTTAAGTCCTACATATATACAGATCTTCAATTTATCCCATTGACTCAGTTATACATTTAGTGTACATATATGCATTTGACATATTTTACACTTCAGCTTTGTAAAAATTTCAGCTTTGTAGCTGATATGAATATTCAAAGTTTTCCATTTTATTTCTTTTAATTATTCGGTGACCCCAGTTTTTTTCTTTATTAAATGAAACCTTAACATTGAGTCTTCAAAATATATAAAAATCAAGAAAATATGACAAATATTTCAAACCAGGACTCCTTGATGATTGTATCACAATTTCCCGTATAAATTGCATGTGAATGTGTAGAAAAAAAATGGTATTTTTTTTGCCCACTGTGATTGTGCAAAAACAAGGACGGTTACCTATGATTTTTATTTCAATTTTTCATTATATGTAAGGATGTAGTCTTGTCAGGGGTCAAAATTTTCCTGTATCAAAATTTTATTCCTAGCCATGCTTTTTAGACAGTTTTACGCCACTAGTGATCTTATTTTTCCATATTCACCATATCCAATTAATTATCCTATAAATAAATGTTTAACAAATACACTCTGCATTGTTAATTATGCTTCAGATGTTTGGATTCTAATAAAAAAAATTCCTGTTTGAGTCTGTGCTCTGACAACTCCTCTGATCATTTACTTTTTGCTGTCTTGCAATCATGATGTATTGCAGCTTTCCTCATAACTTTATTTGACAGTATTAAATGTGTTATCGTTTCTAATCTGTATCTGTCACATCCTGTTATGTCTTTCTCATTTAAAAAAGCAGCTTTCTGGAACTTTACAAGAAGTTGACAATTTCCTCTCTATGGGGTTATTATGTACCCCTCTGAAAATAAAACAACATTTTCCTTACTGATCTGAAATAAAAATGTACATGTATATTGTAAGCATGTAAGGGTGTATGCTGGTTCAAAATCGATTAAACTCAATACATGTATATCCACTTTAGATTTCTTTAAGAAATAATTCATGGATGTCAGGCTTTATGCTTATTTTAACATGAGCTGGTAAGCACTATATTTGTGAATATTTGCGTGGAAAATTAGTGATTCTATTGTTACAACTAGAGGCTCAGAGACTGAGCCTGTGTCGCTCACCTGACAAAATGCTTCTATGCCATGCATGACCATAAATGATATTTTTCACCAATGGGGTCTTACGTTTAGCTATGTTCTAAATTAGCACCATTGTTCTTTGTCTGATCCTATTGAAATGAGTAATTTTTGCAAAGGACGTTCTAAACATTTAGTTAAATTTGCTTTAATTGTTTCAAAGAAGATGATGAAAAGGATGGTTTTCTCAGAGCAGAATATAAATATGTGATTTTTCCCATAGGGTCCAATGTTAAAGCTAAGTTACACGCTGGCAGCCATGTTTTTTTATCAGATCAGAACGAATTGAGCAATGCTTGTAAAGGATCTTCCATACATCATTACTGTATAGTTTGATTGAATTTGCTTCAGTTATTTCAGAGGAGAAGATGAAAATAAGATTTTACAATAAGATCCTATGTTAAACCGTGTTCCGTGCTGGCAGCCATGTTTTTTAAGGATCGAATTTTGAATTTGGTAGAAACGTTTCAGAGCAGAAGATGAAAATGTGATTTTTCCCATAGGGTGCAATGTTTAACCTAAGTTCTGCGCTGACGGCCATGTGTTTTATCGGATCGGAACCAAATGAGCAATCTTTGAAAAGGACCTTCCATACGTTCTTCCTATAAATTTTGATTGAACTTGCTTCAGTTATTACAGAGGAGAAGAAGAAATTGTGATGTTAAACCATGTTCCGTGCTGGCGGCCATGTTTTTATCAGATCGGAACGAATAACTAAATACCGAAGTTACTGTGAATTTTGAGCAATGTTAAACCATGTTCCGTGCTGGCGGCCATGTTTTTCGTCGGATCGGATTGAAATGAACAGTGATTTCAGAGAAGATGAAAATGTGAAAAGTTAACGGATGACGGACGGACAAAGGACGGGTCAGGTGGGTAAAAAAGGGGATTCCCAGGTTGGAAGCAGTTCTAGAGTCTGATATGTGATTCAATAGGATGAAGAAAATTAGGAGATGACTGTATTGTAAATAGTTTTGCAGGCAAAAATCATACATTTTACTGTTGCAAATTGAGTTTACCTAGCGATGCGTCAGAGGAGCTAGATAATGGATATTTGCAACCATGAAATCAAGATTTATGTCTGCAAAGATTAGAAATACACTTATCTCATTTCTAATGCAATAAGTCGAAAAAATATTATTTTTTCACTCTATTTTTATTATAAAATCGAATTAAAAAAAGTCCACGAAATATAATGAACGTCTTTGCCATATAAAAAATGTGACGTCATATGAAACTTGGCATGCTAAATGCGAACAAAAAATTCAGCAGGACTCCACGTTTGTTTCTAATGAAATTCAATAAAAAGGAGTTTAGAAGGTAAGCAGTAAAATATTTTGGGTGTGTTTTGTTCAAATGAATTGTTGAACTGCACATTTTCCAAGATGGTACCAACCCTTCTCAGTTACGGCTTGTATACTGCGGATTTTACGGCAGATGCTATCAAATTAGATTCACTGTTACAAATATATTGCATTAGAATTTGATTTTGAATGGTCATTTTAAAAAATAATCATGTATAAGTTGTCTTTTTAGCCAGGTAATATGTGTTCCAGCCTCTAGTTTTAGTTTATATCTGTAATGGATTAAATTAAGTGTCTAGTTATTGTCAAGCTAGGATAAACATAGTTGACCATTGTAAGTATCTTTGGTGCCTTGTTTTCAATTTTATATTTTAATGTTACTGTTGTTCCAAAAACACAGTCGCTACTTTAAGTTACAAAGGTGGATGTGGGATCTATGTGTCGATCAGACTCGTGCCCTCCCATTTGAGGAAGAATATTGATTTTTACTTATTGTTAATTTTTATACGACCACAAAAAATTTGTTGTTTAAATTTAAACTTTTTTTCGTGGGACTGTCACAAATCAAGTAATATCCACATTTAGTTTCCCAATGAGTGACTCCTTAGATCTTGATCCTTATTGGTTTGCTTAATAATTCTGTATAATGATATAAACTTCATTGAACTTACTGTGAGTGTTTGCTCAGTGATGAAGGCCTCATGGTGACGACAATTAAACAACAATTAAAGTTTTAATTGTTCTGTTTTATTTGGATTTACCCCTATTTTATTAATAATGTGATTTGTCTCATGTACATTTTACAAGTGCTCATTATATAGATTAAAGCCTTACTGTTCCATTTGCATCAACATAAACAATTCATTCCCCTGCAGTTATTAAATCTTTGTCTTTGATAACCACCCCTCTTCCTCTCTTTATAGAATAGTCCCCCAAAGGCTCAGGCATTATAAACCCACGGCACTCAGTATGACGTCATCCTTTTGAGATTCAGTCACCAGGTGGCCATGTTATCTGTAACAAAAAGGGAGATGCTCCCTGGTACTCTGGTGGCGGCTGGACTCCGTGTCACGGTTTGTAATGATACTGTTTTTGATTCATTAAAATAAGTTTCAATGGGTCAATTACCGAGTACGACGAGTGCACGTGAGTTCATCTTAACTCGGCCGTCTTACCCCGAAAGTTACTATTTACGGAAGAATTAAAAGTATTTTAGTATCATTCAAGCTGTTTGTTTTATTTTTTAAAGTGAGTCTGATAAATTGGATAGACTATTTATATGAAAAAGAATAACCTACGTCTTTACATCGACAGTTAAAATCAGACAAATTTAAATCGGTTTGCTAAATTACAGATCAGAGAGCCAGATGAAAGTGTTATCTAACAGGGTCCCAGAAAGAAATAATATTATTACAGACACCAGTTTGGTTAGTCCGCTGAGATATGAAATTGAAATTTAGAAATATTATACAATAAATAATTTCCACTAATGTCATAAAAAAAGTTTCCAACAGATAAAAAAATGAACTATCCAAGTCTTTTAATTTTAGTAATCTTTATATGAGTAATGTTCTTCATTGAACTGTCCTCAATGTCATGATCAAGTTCATCATATGTTCTCTAATGAAAAAAAAAACAGATAACACAAAAACACCTACAAGGACTTAAAGTTACAATCACAGGTCTTAATCCACAGTGGAATGGCAAATAAATAAAAATAAATGAAAGACAAAATACCGAAAGTTAATGACTTAAAAATAAAAGAAATCACCGCTACATGATCACCAGTATCATGCCTCGAATATACAATGAAAAGATATGTAGGAAATGCACAAAAGACGAAGTCTCTACAAAAACATTGTAAAAGCAAGCAATGGAAGATCGTTTTAATTGTTATGCTTCACCTTGAAGTAGCCATGAGGACTTCAACAGTGATATTTGCTCATACTAGTGCATCTTAAGATATATACAGGTCAAAGATAGTCCCTAGCACTGGTTTGAGTGGAATTCATTGCTAAATGTAGTAAAACACTACATCAGTGCCGTTTGCTATTCATGGATGCGTTATCGTCAACAAACATCAACTTATATTGAAAATTTTTCTAACAACCGCTGTCATCTGTTGCCAGTAAAAAAGACTAACAGAAGACAAGTACAACAAACACGGGGCACCCATTACGGCAATTGCCAGAGAACTAGACAGAATGATATAGGGAAATATGGGCATTACATTTAAAATAAAAAATGCCAAAATTTGAAAGATGATAGTGTAACTACTTGAGATATTCTTTCAAGAACAAGTAAACATAATTATGTCTTTAAATAAGTGAAAATGAATAGAAAATTCAGGAATGCAATTCATCTTACAAAAACTATAGATCTAATGAAAAACTTTACACAACGATTCTCTGTCAGCACCAAAACTAGTCTTGGAAACGTTATGTCACTGATTTTGCTGATTTCTTTTTATAATCTGGAATTTTGAAAATTTATCATTGAATCACAAAAATAATGCCATTTTATTATCATTATTGACCTCCCCTACCATGGTTTACCATGGCGGCCATTTTGGGTAAATCCCAAACTCTAAAATATCTACTTTTCTAATCCATTTTTCCTGGTATATAATCACATTCATAATATATCTTTACAAGGTGAATTTTTACCATCAACGACCACCTCCAAAACAATTTTTGTACTTATGAAGTCAAAACATGTCAATACACTGAATTTTTTTTTCATTGAAAATTGTCGACATATTATTCTTATTTTGTCGATTTCAGACTCAATTTTCATGAAAGGAACCAATTGCATAACACTAAATAGAAATTTGTAATATGCAGCTTTGTCAGTTGTTAAAAAAAATAAAAACACAGGTGGGGAAAGACAGGTGTACTAGAAATCAATGTTAAATAAAAAGGCAAAAATGGCAATTATGGGTACTGTATAACAATGTAGTTATCATTATCCAATACTGATCATAAAAAATTCCTGAGGGAGCGTTGACCTTGAAATGCTTTCAAGACTATAATAAGTTTGAAGGATGTGTACAAATTCAAATCGTTGTACTAAATAACAGATCAGAAAGTCAGATGAAAGGGGTATCTAACAGGGCTAAAGAAAGAAATAATATTCTTACAGACACCAGTATGGTGAGAAATGAAATTGGAATAAACCGGTTTAACCCTACCGCTGGCTGTTGCCAGTGCCGGTACCAAGTCCGGCTATCCCGCATAAGGCAGA
Organism: Modiolus philippinarum; assembly: GCA_002080025.1. NCBI lineage: Eukaryota > Metazoa > Mollusca > Bivalvia > Mytilida > Modiolidae > Modiolus > Modiolus philippinarum. The sequence continues at coordinate 24,796 of MJUU01066464.1, read as the reverse complement.
ATCGGGGTATTTTATTCATGAGATAAAATCACGTGACCATGCCCCTTTTGTGTGAATTACTTCCCTTTACTAAAGTTTAACTTCGAAAGTACATCTAAGTGTTCCGGATTATTTTCATACTACCCCCGTCTTTTTTCTAAAAGTACTGTATAAATGTTATCTTCCGCAATGAAAAGTTTTTGTTGTGGGAATTTTAAAACATAGAATTGTGGTTAAAACCAGTCTGTAGAAGGATTTCCCGTCGCTGGAAATCTTGGAATTATACATTTTCAATTTAATTTGGCAGCGAATTTTCTTGAGTAAGTTAAAAAGGGACAACTGTTTATGAATCTATGCGAGTTGTATTTCACAGTCATATGCGGACAAATTTGCTACATATTTAACTTTGATGTGTATTTTTCTGTCAAAGATAGCTTACTCGGCAGTTTTACAATGGCTTCTACAGTCAAAATGCCATGACCCCGCTTCGAATTTCATACTTAATTGGCCGGAAATTTTCATTATCACAGATAAGTATTTATGTATAGAATAGACGTAAACAATGTGTAGAATCTTGCTAGATGCGGACAAATATGTTCTGAAGTGTATTATTAGATAATTTTGCCAAATTTCAATATCTCCCCTATGCATTTCAACTAAAGATGACCGACAAGCAAGAGATACAAGATGGCCGCTATGCAAATTAGTAAAGTACCCCTGATTCTGCCATATGGAGTTCCTATCGTTATCTATGTCTGTCTTTTGTCATTTTATTGTTTTTCTTGTGCAGTTCCCTGGTTGATTGTGGCATGTGATTGCAATGTTCGGCCATTGTAAGTGTTTCCTGTTATCTTCCTTTCATTAATCTGTAAGTCTCGTCATGTGACCTGCGAGATTTCACGATAAGATTGCAATTCGAAAACATTTCCCGCCAAAAAATGACGTCTGAGGATTATGACGTTCAAGTTTTTGTTTGAAACGTCATATGTTTTCGTTAAAAGTGTAACTTATGGGTACATTTTATGTGCCCGGTAGTTACAAAATTTGACGAGTCTTACAGACCCTATTGAGAAATGATAAATACATTATACAATAAACGATTTCACCTAATGTCATTAAATAGTTTTCCAGTAGAGACTTTTGTCTCCGATTTGCATTTACTTCATTTCCCTTCATTAGTAATTTTAAAAGTGTAATGCAACTAAGAAATAGAGGAAAGGGCACTAATATTTTAATTAATTTATATCTTGTGCAATTTTTGAAGCATTATCTATTCTTCCAAAGAGAAGATATCAGTAAACACCTGCAATGGCCAAAAACTACAATTACATACCACGATCCACAAGGGAACTGATCTTAACCTTTTGTACTGCAATGATGGTTATCCTAAATAACTCTGTTGATCACTATAGCTTAGATGCTGGATGTTTTTACCAGTTTTAGCTCGTCATTGTACATTTACAACCATAAGGGCTTCGTTCTTATACATAACTGGCCAAGTAAATGATAAATACATTATATTGCTATTGTATTCAAGATATAGGCGTTCGATTCTTTAATACAAAGTAACCCCTTGACCCATCTTTCAAATTATTGTCTTTTTCTCATCTTTTCAAGATTGTGGTCATGGAGTTAGTAGTCTACCTATATTTGGTTTTATTCGTTATTCGTATGTTTTTTATACGATAGGGAAACGGGACAGATAAAGGGGAGGTTTGGGTACTCATGAACCGGTTGGACCCTACCGCTGGTTTTTGCTAGTGCCGGTACCAAGTCCGGCTGTCCTGAGTTCCTATCGTTAGAGGCCAGTATATATGTAAAATCTTCATGTCATTAGATACCAAAGCCAACTTAACAATAGATACCTGTAAAATATCCCGTCAATTTCCAGTACTACGTTAAGATAAAGAATGTAAGTTACGTCAAAGTTTTCTATCAGTTTCCGGCATTTTCAAAACATTTCCATTAAGTCGAGGATCAGAAATGAGCTTTGAAATATAACAATTTGTAATAAACTGTTTGTGAGTTACAAATATTCATATCTTCTGTAAAACTTCTTTAATTATTTAAAAGTATTTAAAGCATTTCATACGTTATGTAATCATCTATAAGATGGGCTGTGAATTATAACCCCTTTCTAAATTCATGTTGATCTTTTGTAAATAAATTGTCTGATTCTATAGGGTACAATAGCATATATTTCACAACTTTTCCCATTGTCTTGCATGTTTTGAATGTAAAACCTAAAGGACGATTGTAATTTGACAAAGCTAGTTTTTTTTCTGTCCTAAACAAATGCCCTTGGTTAAGTAATAATACGTAATTTCTGCATTCCTAAACGACTTCTAGCATGCTCAACATTTTTATTCTCTTCTTGTAACCCTGGTGCTTTCAGCTGGATAACCCTGAGCATCGCCGAAGTTGGCACTCCATGGCGGGTGGGGAACAAGGGAGTGACCTTGATATAATTTTTGTCAAGAATACCGCTTATGTGCACGCTAGGGGCCTTCTTGATCTCGCTTGAGGGGGTGAATATTGTTCACTTCTCGTTGAAGACCCTCAGGCGACATCAAGATGTAGACAGGAATAAAAGCCCTGTCCTTGATAAACTGGAGTTTTCTATGTATCGTATGCGTTTTTGTCACACGTACATTCACACCATATCCTTCCATTTTTTCCTATTTGATGCACGTAATTTCTTTCTTATAATACTTGAGAAAAACATTACGAGTCCGACAAAGTACGTACATTTGAAAATGCATTAATGCCTTAGATGGGATATAGATCCTTTAACTGAAGAGATGTATATACAAATATATGCTGGAATGGGGAAAAGCATTGACACGCCTTAAGTGTGTCAAAAAGTATTATGAAATGCCAAAATGTCTGTAAATTTCAGTCCTGCGTATGGCCATTTTTGGGCTCAAAAAAGGCTTGTTATTATACTACTAAAATATCATAACATCAGCCCAGTCGCGCTCCATGGAGATTCTAATCAATGCATTGCAAGTCTGTTTTCATCGTTTGTCTTGATATTTTACAGAATTCGGTTAAACAAACAGAAGAGCTGAGTGTCAGATGAAAGCTGTATCCTACAGAGCTTCATAATGAAAATTATATATAACAGACATCTGCTTGATTGGATTGGGAGAAATGTAATCGAATATCAGAAAACAACAATATAATTGAAAAATAAATAGGGTCACCTTGTGCTATGTTGTATTAGTCCACTTCCGGCGATAGCCCAAGGTACTTTAGGTTTGCACTCTGTCCGCCCGTCCTTCAATCTGTCAGTCCCGCATAAGTTTTCGGCACATTGGAGGTATTTATCTGATATTTTATATGTGAGTCAATTTTTATTAGTTACAGATCAAATTTGAATTTGGTTCCGCTAAACTGGTTTTTAAGAGAGTTATGGTCCTTTTACTTGAAGAATTCGGTAAAATATTAGTTTTCCGTAGTCTTTTCTAAACCTCTGCAGGTATTAATTTAATATTTAGCATGTGAGTCTATCTATCAATTTAAGATTTCTTCCTGTCAAAATGATTTTTGACAGAACTATTGGCCTTGGGAAAATTTTAGAAAACTATCCGTTTTCAGCATTTTTTTTCTTAACCATTGCAGGCATTGATCTAGTATTTGGCATGAACGTCTTTCTCAAGAAGTTACAGATGCAGTTTGAGTAGTTCTGGTGCAATACATTTTGACAGAGTTATGGGCATGGACTTAGAAAAACATTTAAGCAAGATTTAAAGGCACAGTTAAAGAAGTGTAGCATTACAAAATTCAAGTTTCACAACCCATAACTATGAGAAACATCTCATAAATTCCTAGAGGAGTGAGGCCGCTCGTGTCGACAAGCGTGTCTTACAATGTATGCATCAGCCGTCATCTGAGAAATGATGCATAAATAATAATTAAATAATAAAAGTTTTATTTAAAGTCGGTATTTAAAAATATAACAAGTAAACACAAGCTCTATTGAGCTTTTAACCGACATACATAAATAAAACACGCAAGCAAAAGATACAAAACAACTAAAAAAGCACTGTCATGCAAGCAAATAAATGAAAAAAGCTCTAAGACACATAGCACACACAAGATAGAAATACACTAATTGGCATAAATTAATAGCAAATCAAAGCATATAAAGTAAAGGAAGGAACAAAAGTGGACCCTAATAGATGTCTCGCCCGTCCCTGCTTGATCGCTAAAACAGTCATGCACTACTCAAGAGCAACCTACAAGCCAAATATTACTGTACCACTTAAAGTAATTGAGGAACTATTGTAATCAGAAAAACGTAACAATGTTCATTAGACCGTGAAATTGAGGTCAAAGTCAAAAGCCATATGACAGAGTGACATGTACTAACCAAGACCAAGCTATATGCCAAATATCATCGACCTATAGCTTGTAGTTATTGAGAAACAGACATAAGCAAAAAAAGTAACCTGGGAAATGGTCCATGAAATTGAGGTCAATGTCAAAAGCCATATGGCAGACTGACATGTAATAACCAAGACCAAGCTATATACCAAATATCATTGACATATCACTTGTAGTAATTGAGAAACAGACTTATGCAAAAACTTAACCTGGTCACTGGACCATGCAATTGAGGCCAAGGTCAATAGCCATATGGCAGACTGACATGTATTAACCAAGATCAAGCTATATTCCAAATATTATGGACCTATAGCTGGTAGTTATTCAGAAACAGACTTTAGCAAAAAACTTAAATATGTTCACTAGACCCTGAAATTGAGGTCAAAGTCAAATGCCATATGGCAGACTGACATGTACTAACCAAGACAAAGCTATATACTAAATATCATTGACCTATAGCTTGTTGTTATTGAAAAACAGACTTAAGCAAAAAATAAAAAAAACTTAAACTGGGCAATGGTCCGTGAAATTGAGGTCAAAGTCAAAAGCCATATGGCAGACTGACATGTACTAACCAAGACCAAGCTATATACCAAATATCATTGGCATATCACTTGTAGTTAATGAGAAACAGACTTAAGCAAAAAAACTGCACCTGCGCTTGAGGTAAAAAAAAACAACCTGGGCACTGGACCGTGACATTGAGGTCAAGGTCACAAGCCATATGGCAGACTGACATGTACTAACCAAGACCAAGATATATACCAAATATCATCGACTTCTAGCTTGTAGGTATTGAGAAACGGACTTAAGCCAAAAAAAAAAAAACTTAACCCGAAATATAGGTCAAGGTCACATGATTTTGGGTCTGGCAGATGGGGTTTGCCGTAAGCTACCTATGGACCAAATATAAAGATCTTACATCAAAGGCTTCTGTATAATAACTTGAGTTTACGCCGCCGTCGCCGCCATACTTTGCACGCCTATGTCTCGCTTTCCGCGACTTTCGTCGCGGGCGAGACAAAAACCTGATTAATCCGGAAGATATCATTTGAAAATATTATTTCAATCCTGACAATGAATTCAAATCCTTTCGTTTGTATTTTAAGTCCTATTTAATCGTTTGTATATTTTATATACTTTGTATATTTCGTTTGTATTTAAATTTCTATTTAATCGTTTGTAAAATATTTTGTATATTTGGTTTCTGTCATAGCATGTACCAAAAAGTAGGTAAAATCTTCACATTAATGGTAAATGAAAGGATATGGAGTAAATGTACATGAAAAAAAGTCTCTACAAATACACGGTAAAAACAATCAAAGGAACAATGCTTTTGTTGTTGTTCTTCATCTGAAGTCACAATGAGGCCTTCAACAATGATCTTTGCTCATACCTCACAGTAAGTTAAAGACGGACCCTTGTACCGGTTGAGCGCAATTCTTTGCTAATTGTCGAACAACGCTACATCCATGTCTTTTCAGGTCATGGATGTGGGATTGTCAACAAACATCAATGGCAAACTGAATAAATACACAGGTAATCTATTAATCTTGCCTTTGATTGTATATTTCAGGATTACCTTTGCAATTCTTTTTGAAGTACAGCTAGCTTCCACTGCTTCATCTTTGATATATCTGAACTAATTTAATTTAGTGTATGTGACCAAAAATCTTTTAATAAGATGTGACAAAAATGTGATTTGTTGTTTTTTCTTTTTTTACCATTAGACGTATGGAAAAAACAAAGAAAGGGATATGGAGTATATGTACATGCGACAAAATCCCCATAAATACATGCTAAGATTAAGCAAATGGAACAAAGCTTCCATTGTTCTTCATCTTAAAGTCACCATGAGGCTTTCAACAAAGAGAAAACACTCCTATCTCATAGTAAGTTCAAGACGACCCCTAGCATTGGTTTGAGTACATCAGCAAACGAATACCGAAGCAAGAATGAGGAAAGGGGAAATTCCAAAATCATAAATCCAACATCACAACAATTTACAGCAACACGAATTGAGACAGTATGACAAAGACACAACAAACAAACAAAAACGCCACAAAACTAAAAAACTAGCCGTGTGAACCCCTGGAATTCATTTCCTAAATGTTGAACAATTCCACATCCATGTGTCTTCACTTTTGGTCATGGATGCAGTGTCGTCAACAAAAATTATATTCAAACGCTGTCACCCTTTCTCCGACAAAGGGACCAACAGACAGTACAACAAATAAACGATCACAGTGCTCCCATTCAGTTAATTGCAAGAAAACTTGGCAAGGAAAATTTGGCGGTGTGGGCAAAATGTATATAGATGACCAAAATATAGTTTAATTTTACAAAACAAGAAAGCAAAATGTTAAATTTTAATATTGCATTCATATAAAAAATTCTCATATAAACAAGTCCAAAATACATTTGATTTGTTACAGTTACATTTACACCATATTTTTTCATTGTTGTACTTTTTACCTCCTTACACACGCGTAGTTTGTACCTAGTAACTTCATCACTGATTAAAAACAAGTTTCCATTGTATTTATAGTACTCCCAGAAAAACATCATGTTGTCACTTATATGTACTCCTTGTATGTTTTCTCTCGTTTTGTCTCTGTATTGCCTGACAGTAAAAATGACACTAATTTGTTTTTGAAGACAAGAGGCTAAATGGTTAAATGTCTGTACGTTAGCGCCATTAACCGTTAAAGGAATCCATAAGACTACTCCGTTAAATAACTACCATAACATAGTGGGTAATGACGAAACATAATGTCAAATTAGCAATCTCAAGTCAATCCTGTATTCTCTGCCTGAAAAGTTACCGTATCGAATTTACACAATAAACATTATAGCAAAATTAATTCTTGGTAATAAAAGGCAAGTATGTGTCGAAGATGCATTGTTCCTAACCTAGCGATAAGATTCTTACCTAAGCTTTTTTGTTCAGTTAATTTGTAATTGCTGCCTCCACCGGATTCGTTAATTTTTACAATATTAAGGGTTTTAAAATATTAAACACTGTTCGTCATGGATATTGCAGACAGATTACACTGAGCACGAAATTGTCAAGAGCCGAAATCCAAAGCAAAAAAAGAAAAAGCAAGCCCAGAACGACCGGGTAAATTGATTGTCAACCTCAATGCACCTGACTAAAATAAAGACTTCAATAAAGTCACAATGTAGAGGTCTATTAGAAAAAATCCATTAAAAAAATAGACTTTGTGAAAGCTCCGTCAAAACTACACTACAAAAACCTAAGCCCAAGAAAAGTGTTCTGGAGGCGTCAAGTCAAAGTAAGATGGAAAACAAATACTATGACTTTCAAAAATATTTGCTAAAAAGACTTACTTTGTATCATGTGCATTTACCACTCATTCCTTTATTCCTTTCAAAATGTAAAATAAAACATGTTACTGAAAAACTGACAGAAGAAAACGTTCAATGAAAAGTCTCATTCTGTTGAAATAGAAAAAAAATAAAGAACGGAGACTGTTAAAGGAAACATGAATTGAGAAAGGCCTTGTAATTGCGTGTACGATTTACAAACGATAAAAACTACCAGGGGACCGAAAGTAATTAATGCGCCTATCTTATCCCTGGCTGGGCCCAGATTTGTAGAAGCAAAGAAATACTTCTCGGCTTCCTCGCCGTACATTGAGGATCTTATGGTGGCTTTGAGTTGTTATTACTCCCTTTTGGGTCGTTGTCTCTATGACACATTCCCCGTTTCCCTTCTTTTTTATTTGCTTGTAAAATTAAAAAAAGCAAAGATAAGGGTAAACACTTACAATGGCAGAAAACTACAATCAATCGCAAAAGAAAAACAATAAAAAGACAAAAAACAAACGTAGACTATAGGAACTCGGGATAGCCGGACTGGTACCGCACTAGCAAGAAAAACATTAATAAAACCTCATACCTATGTAATAAAACTATTAGATAATGAAAGTGCCATAGAAAGTACATTACTCAATCGTGTAAAGTCTGCAAAATTTTGTGCTATATTCATTCTATATTAAAAAGCCGTTTGATAAGATTTATCAAAAACTCCTTTACTTACAGAATGGGACAGAGCTTCAAATATATAGCATAGACAGGACACTGCCTTATCCACCACCTTGGACGCACCCGGCAGCTCTGAAACCTTATCAGGCATTTCGGCACAAATGTTAAAATGTTAACTCATAATATATTATACATAATGCTTACCAGCTTACTGTTTTACCAGCAGACTAGGCTCCTTGAGCTTACCGGCAGTTTAGCGGTGAGCACTCCTCCACTCGTCGTTCTAAATTACGTTTTGTCTATTTTTTCCTTTTCAAGATTGTGGTCTTAGAGTTGGTGGTCTATCAGTATTGGGTTTTATTTGTATGTTTATTTTACTATAGAGAAATGGGATTGAGAAAGGGGAGGTTTTGGTACCCACAAACCGGTCTTATCGTACCGCTGACTGTTGCTTGTGCCGGTACCAAGTCCGGCTATCCCGAGTTCCTATCGTTATCTATGTTTGTCTTTTTGTCATTTTATTGTTTTTCTTGTGCAGTTCCCTGGTGGATTGTGGCATGTGATTGTAATGTTCGGCCATTGTAAGTGTTTCCTGTTATCTTTCCTTCATTAATTATACGATAAAATGGCCATTTCTAAAAGTGAATATAAAAAGAGAATTATGCTCTATAAGAATTTGAAATTTGATTGGTTTACCTTAAATTCTTAACTGCGATGTCCTTTTTGATTGGGTGAATTTTTAGTAAATATGGTTTTTTTTTATTCTGTTTTCTATTTTACGTCATATTTGCGATTCCGATCAGAATCTGCAGTATTTGTACAGTACAGAAGTTAGAAACACTATTTATTCCGACCGGAAGCTACATTTTTCATGAGAAATAACTGATATTTTGCTCGTTAACATAAGTCTGCATTCGAAATGATAGACATGTTGCATTTTGTAACTATCACTTAATTTATTGTTACTTGGGTGACAACGGATTTAGAACAGTTTCAGTTGTAGAAATAAACCACATCAAAATTCTTGCGAAAATACAGAAATGTTTAACAAAATGCTAGAAATATTAAAATGTAAAGCAAATTAAGTAATTCCATTCATTTTTCTACATAAATCACCTCATCAACTGAACTTGCATTTAAGCAACAACAAACACAGGAAACGTCAACTGTTAATATCAAAAGGAAGGAAGACGGAATGATCGTCCTTACCCATCGAATTCAATAATACATTGAATTGTACATTATTACAAATATTGTGAATTAAACACTTATTACAGAAAATGTATATAAGACACTCACTTTACATTTACAACGATTAATTCCACTCAAACAGTAAATTTTGCTTCACAAAGCCTCTGGTACTATAAACCAAAAAACAACTAATCACAATTGTTGATTAATTATTTAAGAGTTTTAGGACAACTGAGCAATATTCGTATTCTATCAGGACAAGAAAGGTGAAACAATTAAAAAAGAAGACAGAAATAATGGTTAAAAAGGGGCTAACGAGTTTTGACTGCCACTGAAAAAAAGAGAACTCCATTGTCGCTGAAAAATAAAAAAATAGGTAGGAGCTGGAAATTTATCCAATACGACTTCAGGTTCTTTTCCGGTACATACAGAAGGAGTCTGTATACTTCATTAAAGAGTTATATATATCCACACAGTCTTATAAAATTGGTCGCTGTCAGCCTTTTTCACATTATGTCCTGACAGCATGCCATAAGAATGTTTAAAAAATCCCAAATGAAATTAGGGTTTGACCCCAGCTAAACGGGGCTGACTTCGAGAGGTCCCTAGGATACAGAAATAGGACCCATTATTCTAGACTGCTATGAAAAAAACTCCAAAACTGGTGTCCTAGATAATGCAAGATGAATAAATAAATAACTCATCTTTCTGGTGACGTTTTTTCTCGGGCCAATGTGTTTGTCCCAGCACCTGAATCGGGTTTCAGTGGCCGGGCAAAGGAGCTGCCGGGGTCGTTCCTAGGTGGTCCTGTCTTTCCGGGGTAGTCAGGTAATAATACTGAAAGCTTGAGAGTTAAACATTGTAGCCAAACTGTGTGGCATGTAGTATAAAGACCCCTTTTATATTTTTCTAAAGAGAGCAGACTCGCTGAGAGTCTTACATGTATAGATCTGAAGGCTTAATTTCCTGTCCCTACCAGTTTCTTCTCTTTTTCAAGTGGCAATCAAATTTTCCATTTTTATTTCTTGCTTCTTCTACATTTTTTCAATTGATCAATTGGTTCTCCTTCGGATTGCGCTGAAATACTGCTCGCTGGACGCTAAACGCTAACTAATAAATCAATCAATCCACATGTTGGAAGAAATACATTTTTTCTGGCACGTTAAAGTTCACTTGTAGTAAGCTCTTTTTAGTGATCTGTAGGTGATCGGCGACAAGGATAAATTCTCCGCCCCTTTCGATTACTCTGTGCTTTTTCATGCAGTTCCAGTCAGAATTTCCCGTCCTATGGCACTTTTCATACTTCACCTTGATTATTTATTGACAAACTTGTTCTCGTCTTGATATAGTGGAAGTATTGTTAAACATTAAACAATTATCAATCAATCAATGAGTTAAAAAAAAAACTGAATGTAGGGAATAAAGCGTAATTTTACAATAAGTTTTATAAATACATGAAAAGCCTTCAAATACATTAATAACCACTTCAGAAAAAACTAGAAATACGGGAAAAAAGTCCGCACACTGGTCCAGACAGTTGATTACCGTTTCGACAGCATGAAATTGCTTGGATAAAAAAGTTCGTTTTTTGGATTGACATGACAGTCCCATCTACCAATGCAGAAACAACGGGCAAGGTATTCTATCCCATTACAACTGATCGTAAATGTTATCCACAACATCCGGCGAATCTGATGGAGATACTAAGTCTGCCAGAACTGGCCTAGCTACAGAACATTTCATTAATCATAGCTGGATAGAGTTAACGAAGTTTCTCTCTATGGTTAATTAGGTCATCCTTAAAGATCTTATCTTCAACAGCTTTTCAGATGCTTCATCCTAATAGCTTAGCTTCAACTTCATTTCAGAATGTCTATGCGTGCCAGTAGGAAAGGGATAAACAGCAGTTTCATAATAAGATTCAAGAATATCTCACGTGTGAAATCGATTCCAATACATTAGCTTTTGGTTGCCCTGCAGCAAGTCATTCCACTTCGCGACGACATTTCGCTTGTAACGGTCGCAACTCTGCCTGTGAAAGTTTTTCCTGGTCAACGAACATGAGCATTCCGTTCCGTTACAATTCCTTGTTTTTCAGGGATTTTTGAACATCAAACTGTGCCCCTGCAATGAAATAAAAGGGACGACAGGAAACATCTACAATGGCCGAAAATTATAATCACATGCCATAATCTGCTAGGGAACTACACAGGAAAAACACAAATAAGACAAACGTAAACAACGATAATAAATCGGGACAGCCGGACTTTGTACCGGCACTAGCAAAAGCCAGCGGTAGGGTTAAACCAGTTTATGCAAGCAGAGTATCTTGTCAATATCCCTATTACGTAAAGAATGTAAATTACGTTCCAGTTCTTCTGGATTTTTAATCAGTTTTTGGCATTTTGACAACGTTTCCTTAAAAACGAGGATTTGAAATGTCCTTAGTGATAAGCTGTTTGCGGGTAACGCCATATTTAGCGATCAAATGTTCATATTTGTTATAAAACTTCTTAAATATCTAATCCTGTGAAAGTAAGGTTATATTCATTAAAATCGTCAAGAAAAGAACAAACACGTGCGAATAATACTAGTTGAGAAATGGACTACAGGAATATCGCCGTCAAGTTAGATCCAGAAAAGGGAAGTATTTGGAATCAATGTTAACTTTATTTAATTTTAGTTCTTGTGGATAAATAACTAAATACCGAAGTTACTGTTAATTAATGTTCTGCATATGCACATTTCGACAACTTATGTCTCATCAGTGCAGATAAAACCAAAATTGAGGAAGTCCTACGATCGAAAATCATGTTAAAGCTGATAGAGAACAAATAACCAAGAGGGTCAAAATAGAAAAGGCAAAATTCAGCTAAGGACAGAGCTATGCACGAGGGAGATACTCCTTAGTTTTAAACAAAATTTTGCTAAATTTAGATATTGCAAGTTTCAATACAATCGGTTTTCGGATCAGCACCGAAGTACTGACTACTGGGTAGGTGAATACCCTCGGGGACTAACAGTCCACCAGCAGAGGCATCGGCCCAGTGGTAATAAATAACAAAATACCGAAGTTACTGTTAATTTATGTTCTGCATATGCGCATTTCGACAACTTATGTCTCATCAGTGCAGATTAAACCAACATTTAGGAAGTCCAACAATCGAAAATCATGTTAAAGCTGATAGAGAACAAATAACCAAGAGGGTCAAAACAGAAAAGCCAAAATTCAGCTAAGGACAGAGCTATGCACGAGGGAGACACTCCTTAGTTTAAACAAAATTTTGCAAAATTTAGATATTGCAAGTTTCAATACAATCGGTTTTCGGGTCAGCACCGAAGTACTGACTACTAGGTAGGTGAATACCCTCGGGGACTAAATGATGTCTACATAATCTACAAACTCGGCATTGTCAATAGTAAAGATATCGTCAATATACCTGCTGTAATCATTGAAAATATAAATGAGTTATTACTGTTTTGTATGCTTCTGTTTTGATGTTATTTCATGAAATCTCGTTCGTTACAGAAGAGAAAAAAGATCTGCCATGAGAGGAATACCTATGACTTATTGATAAATAGTGTTGTTAATACGAACAAAAATGATGTCAAGCGAAAGATTGAGGGCATTCATCATATCATGACATGTCCAGGAACAATAATTATTGTATTTTATATTACAAAGGAATCCTTGCTTTTTATTAGGATAAATGAAAACAAAATATGAGTTTTTTGAAAATGCTCTTTCACGTTGCGGGGCTCTTTGCAGTTCTAAGTCAGGCTTTTCTTATATTAATATTAAACACTTTGAAAATACAGAATAAAGAGAAAAATTAGCTTGATCATTTTAATTACATAGGTGGTGAACTAGTGTAATCTTAAGGGAAGACGAATGTCAGAAATTTTGTAATTAGAATTAAAATGCTGACCTTTTGCTTTGAAGAACTTTTCTGATACAACAGCATGGGCAAAAATTTCTGAAATTCCATGGAAATTTTTTTAGATATAAGACGTCAAAATTTAGGCGGGAATCAGTTCTCTCTAGAGTTTCCTCCAATTTCCATTAGCATTTAATATGTCGTAAAATATATGAAAATATAATTGGAAGTTTATAAAATGTCATACATTGTCTATTTCATTTTAAATTGAACTTTGACCTAGAAAATATGATCAATGTGCAAAAAAATTAACCCTGTTTAAATGGATAAAACCCGAGAATATCGAATGCTTCTGAAACCTGACGCTCATACTCCCTTAAAACTTTATAATGCACCCAAACAATAAAACATACATGTCTACACAATTAATTTCTTAGTCGGTAGTATTCAGCAATTTGAGAAAGTTTGCACCGTCATCAGGTTTCAGATTGGCATGACCAACCACTTATATGGGATCATCTTCTTCAAGCTGGATAAAGTAGTTCAAAACGTTGAACTTGTTCAACACTTTACATGGGGTCATTGTATATAGGACTTATTCTAGAAGTTACCCTTTTGTCTCTATTCTATTCCAGAAGTTACCCTTTTGTCTCTTTTTATTTAAAACCAAATAATTTTCTGGTGTTTTCACTTTTCACCCTGCATCAACTTATTCGGTGTAAGACTGGTTGATTCATTCACACTGGCTGACAGAAGACATTCGAATTTTCATCCAATTATTCCATTCACTCTAAAGAAAATCCCAAAATCGTATGGAGTACCGGTAAATTCGTTCGCATCTTTCAAACATTCAATTTCTTTTGAATCTCCCCACGGCCTTATATCCTTCATTGGTTACTATAGGCGGAGCCCCTGAAAACCCTTAGGTGTCGGTGAAACTATATCAGAAAAGTAAATCTAAGGTTTGGCTCGAATTATTCCAATGAGAAGTTTTTTTCTTTACTATTCTTAATCAAAGCTATAAATTGTGGATGTAGACTTTTTTTTTTATCTTTTCGTGTAATTCACTTCAGCTTTTTTTGTAAAATTATTTGTTTGAAACTAGCATGATCTAAATTGTGAAATATTACAATTCTAAGACAAATATCATAAACAAACCAATGATGACCAAGTAGTTATTCCAATTAACCTTTACATGAAGTAAATAATTTTGGATACAGTTTTTACATCTCAAATTAATGAATAACAGTGAGATCCACATGACCCTACTGAAAAATGCATTTCAGTTAATTCAATTTTTATCTCAGTATCTTATAAAGTACTTGAATTATTGAAGAGGTATTGTATGTAGCAATTGAGACTTTACACGTGAAATTTGGATTTTCTTTTGTTCTCAGTTGTATATTAACCAGCTGTGCATTAACTAGGTTAATGCACAGGTCCTAGTCTATGCACAGGCCAGATGTGTTATGACTACCCAAGTTATACTGTACAGGTTATGTATGGTTCATGTGTATCCTAAGTGTACGTTATATAAATGTTTTATAACTGAACGATATCTTAAGGGAGTACGAGTGTCAGAAATTTTGTAATTAGAATTTAAAGTCTGAGAACTTTGTTAATAGGACAACATGAGGAAAAAAATTGAAAATCCATGTAAGGATTTTTGAGATATAAGACATCAAAATTTTGGCGGGAAACAGATCTCTCTAGAGTTTTCCTTGAATTTCTTTTAGAAGTTTATATTCCATAAAATATATGAAAATATGATTGGAAGTTGATAAAATTTATACATTGTCTATTTTATGCATTTGAAAGTGACATATGACCAAGAAAATATGATCCAATTGCAGAAATATTTAACATTGTTTGCATGGATAAAACCCAAGGATATCGAATGCTTCTGAAAATCTGAGGACCGAACTCCCTTAATTTAATTTATATTTTATTTTTGGTATCCTCAGCCAAATATAAATTATTTACGAAATAAACAACACCTGTGTATGGGATCAGCTCGCCTGACAGAGCGCAGCAAAGCTTTTAGTGAATATTGCTTCAAACCCCAAGAACCCTTTTATTGATCCAGGAAAATTTAAGATTTCAGAGCCTGAAATTTTAGTTCTTAATTCTATCAGACTTCTGTAAAAAAAAACCTTTCCCATTAATGGTGTAATAACTCGGCTTCACATCTCTCTGAAAGCCTATAAATGTGGAGCCCGAACCCAGTGGGTGGAGCCCTGAGCCTTGCGAGTGGAGCCTGACGTTCTTATGTTGAAGACCAGAGCCCTAATGTTGGAGCCCGGTGTCCTTGTGTTTGAGCCCGGAACCCCACGTTAAAAAAAAAGCTCGAGTCCTGAGGCCAGGGCCAGTGTTATTCCCCAACATTGAATTGGATCCATTAAAATGTCCTGCAAATATATGAACTTTACCAACATCCCCGCCCCAATGAACAGATTTTTGCGGAATAATTTGCGGAAAAATTATATCGTCCGTTCCCTTACTTGTATCACGTTCCTCTATCTCCATTAACTATTGAACTTACACAATCTCCGTAACTGAACTCTGATCTCCATTTTCCTCTACCCCAATGACATCCTTACTTTCACCTAAACTCTTTCGGGACGTCATTGCCTGATATTTTCTTGTATCATGTCAGTACGGAGATACAGACAATATCAGTCAGTAAGATCAAAAAGAAAAATGTACATATTGACGATAAAAGAAATTCTCAGTTTACTACTTGCGGTTTCTATCACAACTGACTTCACGGATATTATCGCTTCTTTCTCCTTTTTCTCTGTCTCGGTCTGGAATTTCTACTCGTCTTTTTAGTTGAAACTGCGCTTGCAAAAATCCCAACTGCCTTACATCTATTTTATTTCAGTGCATACTACTCCCATGCTCCTTCATTCTAGCTTTGGTATAAGAATCGGCTTCCTAGGGACAACACCTACAGTGAATACCCGGTATGTTTGCGTTATCTGCATAACGTATCTTTTAAATTTCTTCTGTAGGATTGAAGCATAATTCTTAAAGCAGATGACTTATTGTGTGAAAATAAAATAAACGCTTTCAGACTTTGCAGAAGGTCCATTGAGTGATAGCATCGTAGGCAATACAAGAAAATCCAGTATCTGCAGTCCCGTTGTATCAGTTGAATAAAGTTATTTAAAGCAATGTATATAAATACAATCGATACTAACACATTAGTATAAGGTACTATTATTACTCAATTTTATTGAACAGGTTGGGCGTGGCTTAATTTTCTCTGTCTAGTAGGTAAGTTTAAATCGAATAATCCCGATATAATTGACCCGTGACCAGTCAAGTCAATTAAACAGAGTAATATCTATTTAACACATGAACGTGCCTTGAACTTCTACGCGATTTTTCCTTTCCGAAGTTATCATGAAGGCTTGTTCTTTTCGGCGGACTACTTTGGGACACGTCCGAATGCGGTTTTAAAACGATGTATTAGTTTGAATTACGTCTGATCTTGCTGGCATTATCTGGTATTCACCAGCCCAGTAGTCAGTACTTCGGTGCTGACCCGAAAGCCGATTTTATTTCGAACCTTGCAATATCTAAATTTTTGTAAATTTTGTTGAAAACTAAGGAGTATCTCCCTCATGCAAAGCTCTGTCCTTAGCTAATTTTGGCTTTACATTTAGATCATATTGGGTATTTGTTCTATTTCAGCTTTTTAACATATTTGATTTGATGGTCTTCCTTATAACATTTAGATTTTATCTGCACTGAAGAGACATAATTGTCGAAATGCGCATATGCAGAAAATAAATTCACAGTAACTATTTGTTACCACAGGGTCGATGCCTCTGCTGGTGGACTGTTAGTCCCCGAGGGTGTTCACAAGCCCAGTAGTCAGTACTTCGATGCTGACCCGAAAGCCGATTTTATTTCGAACCTTGCAATATCTAAACTTTTGTAAATTTTGTTGAAAACTAAAAAGTATCTCCCTCATGCAAAGCTCTGTCCTTAGCTAATTTTGGCTTTACATTTAGATCATATTGGGTATTTGTTCTCTTTTAGCTTTTTAACATATTTGATTTGATGGTCTTCCTAACATTTAGATTTTATCTACACTGAAGAGACATAAGTTGTCGAAATGCGCATATGCAGAAAATAAATTCACAGTAACTTCGGTATTTAGTTATTTGCCATACATTAACACTTTCGATGTTAGACTAGTTGATTCATTCACACAAGCAGTTTTTTTCTTCCAATTATACTTTCGACACTTTAGAAAATTCTTATCCTCCGTCCGGTAAATTTGTTCATTCTGGATTTAATATTCTTGTTTATGTCTTCTTGATTAAAAAAAAAACTATTTCGGTAATTTGTTGCTTTACATATTCAAAATAGCCGCATACGCCACTGCTGCTTTCGATCCAATATTAATTTGTCGTAATGAATTAAGATTATGTACGCGAAATTAATCAACTATTGTTCAATGTTTGAAAATATGATTGGTTGATTACTCCCACTGAGCATATCAGCCATATCAGGACGAAAACAAATTAGTCAATTCAAAAATTAAAAAAAATGAAAATAAAGCGGAAGGGACAACCGTGCTTCTGATGAGAGATTACTTCTTGCAACACGTGTACAGCGTAACGAAGTTTACTGTTTATTATGCAACTTCGGTACTTTAGTATTTTGAAACCATTGGGCCGATGCCACTGTTGGTTGACCAGTGGTCCCCTAGGGTATTCACCAGCCTCATAGCCAGGCTTGTCTGACATGAAAAATTACCCTACGTTATATAGAAATTTACTGTTTTTTTTTTAAATTCCCACCCCTTAAAAATACTGAGGCTTCATTATGTGTATGTCATTCGATTGATGTCCTTGGTGCTGGATTTGGCCTCCTTTTTCGATATTTTTGGTAATGTGTACTTCTTTCTGACTACTTGTGGATTATGACTTTCCATATTATTTGATTTTAATGCCGTGATGAGAGGTTCCTCCTTAAAACACGTATACAGCATAACTAAATTTACTGTTTATTATACAATATCGGTGTTTTAGTATTTTTAACTGCAAAGTAAGAGGACAAATGGGCAGGGACAGGAAATTTAGCATTGTATATTACCCTCAATATGCCGACTCTTTTATCGAGAAATATAAAAGAATCGTTGAACCGCATACAGCGTTGCGTTTCTCCACGTAGTTTGCCAAAAATGGAAAACGGCCAGGCTTTCTGTATTATTATTTGTGCTAGTGCTTTTGTCGGGCAAAGGATGACAGTGATTGTAAGAGCACTTTGCCAGTTTAATTGATGTTTGTTGACAATCCCGCACCCATGAACAAGAAAGACATGGATGTAGCGTTGCTCGACAATTAGCAAAGAATTCCGCTTAAACCGGTGCAAGGGGCCGTCTTGAACTTACTATGAGGTATGAGCAAAGCTCATTGTTGAAGGCCTCATGGTGACTTCAAGATGAAGAACAACAATAAAAGCGTTGTTCCTTTGCTTGTTTTTTATCATGTATTTGTAGAGACTTTGTCTCATGTGTATTTACTCCATATCCTTTTATTCACCATTGATTACCCTACATAGTCATGGCATTTGCCTATTCAACAACCGATAACTGACCGAAGCTCTTTAGGATGGAGCCCCTGAAAACCTTAAAATATTGGCTTTAAGTTACTCCTACAAAAACACTTTGTTCTTGCTGTTTTGAATCAAAGCTTCAAATCTTGGTTGGAAAAACAATCAAAGGATATAGAGTAAATGCACATGAGATATAGCCTCTACAAATAAATGGCAAAACTAAGCAACGGATAATCGTCCCTATTGCTGCTCTTCATCTTGGATTGTCGATAAACACAAAAAATAACTAGCAAAGTGTTATTTAAATCGCAAATCGCTGTCATTCGTTACAGGACAAAAAGACTAACAGGAGACAGTTTCAACCACAGGAAACTTATCAAGTCAGTTGGAAGAAACCTTGGTATTATAAAATTATAAGATTTGGACAATATAAACAGGTGGTCAGATTAAATTTTAAAGATTATAAAAATTACAATGCCAAAATTTGAATTTATGACAGTGTATCAATATGAGAATTCTGTCGAGAAGAAGTATACTATATACATGGTGTTAGATTAATTTCCATGCTACATGTCTTAATAGTTATAATATTCGTGAAACATAATTCGGCCCTTTTTAGAAAAGTACAATGATTATCCAGATCAGTTAGGAATCCAATTTGTGTTATGCAGAGGTCGAAATATGTTCATGAATATTATTAAATATAGATACAGATTAATACATGGGCATTTCCATATTGGCCTGGTTATCATCCCGAGACACCCATATTGGCCCGAGACGAAGTCGAGGGACAATGTGGGTCGAGGGATGATAAGCAGGTCAATATGGAAATGCACATGTATTAAACTTTTTATTACATACTTCCGACGGTGAGAAATGCCACGCCGATATGGACAGGAAGTCGTTTATTTGCCCAGGCCAATATGGACCGGAAGTCGTTTATTTTGTCTGAGATGCACGAGGAGCATAAAATAACTTTATATTACTTTCCCGGGGTGTGAAAATATGGACAGTTTACTTCCGGTCATATTGATCATGCATAAACGCTTTTATTTCTACTAAGTATGTAATAAATATATATATTTAATAATATTCATGAGGTTTTGTAGTGTAGTTTTTTGTAAATAGTTTATTGTTTTATTATATATTTTGTTGTTTTGAAAAAGACTCGGATAGAGTTGAAATATAAACAGTATTTATACTAGTGCTATTCACATTGTTCATACTAAAAGTTTAGATATATATACCCCCGCTTGAGAAAAGGCAATTAATGGAAAACAAAATACATAGTGCACATTTGCAATATGTAATTTAGGTACTGCATAATTTTCATGAAATTCCCATCAGTGGTTTAAGATGTGTAGAGGATACCAGGTGGTCACCATATGGTTTGAATTGAGCTAAAATGACAAAGTCAAAAACATGTCAAAAATCTAGAAAAAGGGAATTATTGGAAAACAAAATATGTACTGCATATCTACAATATATAATGAAGCTCCTGTATAAGTTTCATGAAATTCCAATCTGTGGTTAAAAAAAGTAGTGGATACCAGATGGTCACCATATGATTTGCATTGAGCTAAAAGAGCTAAAATGTAAATGAGACAAAGTCTCCACAAATACATGGTAGACTAAGCAATGAAACAGCGCCTTTATTGTTCTTCGTCTTGTAGCATGAATATATTATATAATACCATGTACATGCTTAAATATGATGCTGGTTACAAAATCACCTTCCTATTCAACTAGAATGACCCTAATTTAAAAGATTGGTGAAGGTGAATAATATGCTTAAATATGGTGCTGGTTACAAAATCACCTTCCTATTCAACTAGAATGGCCCTTATTTAAAAGAAGATTGGTGAGGGTGAATAATATGTATGAAAATCTATCCAAACGACGAACAAAATAATCAGAAACATGATTTCAAACTGTAAAAGAGTTCATGTACAGACAAATGTTATGAGTCCCCTGTTATTTATACCACAGCTAGGCAACGATATCTGTTATTTGTCATTCTTTCTAGGGCACACTTGGGCAATATTTAAAATACACAAAACATAAAAACTTAAACTATCCGGTTAAAAATTATTACAAATTATCATATCTCCTGTTAATGTATTTCAAGATAATATTGTAATTATGTCTGGTCTATCTCTGGTGGAATATTCAAGATAATATTGTAATTATGTCTAGCTTATCTCTGGTGGAATAGAAAGTCATTGTGGCCTAGACATATTTTGAATTATTATCTTTTGTTAAGCATTGATATTAATAAAAGTAACCGTCTTTGCTTTTCCTCGGAGGTTAAAACCATCAATTCAGTTCTTTGACATTTTCAACCGACTTTCATTATTTTCAGATTTGTGTGGGCAATTTTAAATATATATTTTCCAAAAGGAACACATCTCGTTTACATCGTATCAAATTTCAGCATATCTTTAATGTTTTGAAGGTCGGAGAACCCCATCTCTAATTATACATGATCACAGCCAAAATTTCGCATTGATAGCTCTATGATCAGTATTAAAAATTTCGTTCTAATCAATTGACATTGGTCTTAAATGTGCCTGATATTTCAATGTTCAAACGTGTGTATTAGACATTACATATTATCAAGCGAATTTGACAAGTTATTGCGATTTGAAAGGCGTAAAAACTTCATAAAAACGACTGCGTAGCGGGGGTTACCATCATAGCTGTAACTTTGGTAAACTTCCTGTTGGATCGTTAAGTTTCGGGTTAACTCGTAAATTGCACTATGCTAGTATGACGCTCGTGTATGCGTTTGTAATCGTCATGCTGAAAAACGTTACAACGATACTAGATTCACAACAAATACCAAAAACCGATCCGCGATTCCGACATGGTAACTTATTGCAATTATGGCAACTCATTCATGTTTCTTGTCTCCTGATGTTGATGTTTAAATCTTCAGTCCTAACCGTTTTCTCACATTCAAGTAGTATCTATTAGAAAAAGAGATGCAGTGCATTTGTCCTTGATGATCAATGAGACGGGATTATCTGTCCTTTAAATATTGTTTTTGACATTTCACATAGTTTTTGAAATAGTATGCACTTTAAATATTTTTATGTTGATAACATAAAATTAAACATTAAATAATGATTTAAATTAAACATTAAATAATATTTAATTTAAATCATTAGGACTATACAAAGATTGACTATTAATTTGAAAGTTTAAAAATCACCTTTTGTAGTTAGCAATGGAATTTTAAATAATTTATTATTATTTATGTAGTTCCAATGTGCTATGCGTACAAGAGGCCGTGAAGCCTTGTTACATCGCATTTTTAACTTTATGATGTTTACAGCTGTTCCAAGTATATTTGTGTACAATTAGCAGGTTGTTTTCATAAAACCAAGCCAATGTTTAAATTTCGATTTTTTCTACACTTGTCTCTGTTCTCCATTGTAAATACATGTTGTGTATATATAGACAATGTTTTTATTAAATAATTAAAAGCTGAAAAGCGGCAAGCTTTTTTTTAAAGGTTAACTAGCTCGGACTTAGTATCGTTAGTATCGTTTTAGATATCAGTTCCCGCCACATGTTATGTGAGAAAACCTTGATAACATAGCAAAATCTAATCATTGTTATACCATATTTATAAAAATCTATACAAACTGCCAGCTTAAAAATGAATAGCAGAAGCAAATTTGGATTTGAAAGATTATCAACTCTTAATATATCGATACAATCGATTTCAGTTCCCATTCTTCAAGAATTTAGGAGCTACATGGGCAAATATTTTGAATAATGGGTTACCATAAAAAATTATATGAATATTATTTAGTAAAAGGATTAATAAAGCAGACTGTACATGTGAAATCAAAACTGTATAAGGCTTTATTATAACAAAAACCAATATTACCTCCCATTTGTTTCTGAAATAATATTTTGTTGAAACAAGGTACATAATACACATACGGTAAAGTTTGAAATGTTAAAGAATATATCTTCTTTCAAGTTAACATATAAAAGGAGTAATTCTTTTCTTTAAAAAATTTCCTTGGCAATCATTTAAAAATTCCACTTAGCGTTTTTTTTCATTCTGAAGATAAAGAATGTTAAAAATAATAAGGTGTTTTTTAATCAAACAAAACATCTTTTATAATAATATTACTATTTTTTGTTATATAGTTGTATAAATTATCCAGTAAATGTCGTTTTATCATCGGTGGAATTTTAAAGATTTTTTCATTCTATGGATTTGTGTACATTACATGTGCAGAAAAGAAAAAAATAAAAAATCCCACATCATGTCAATTCTGGAGACAACACGGGAAATGCGAAACAAAATTGTAAAAAATGAACAAAATTGACACAAAATTAAGACAATAGCAGTGTGAACCTTCACCAAAAAAATAAGGTGGTGCGGAATTTTAAGCATGATTGACTCCAAAAGTGGCACCAGAAACAGACAGGTAATATATGGTGTTAGAAATCAATGAAAAAAACTATAGGCAATCATTTAACCCATTCTAGTTAGTGGCAGATCCACATCCTCTATCAAAAGAGTTTCTATTACGAATGACATATATATGCATACCGATGCATTGACAAAAATGTCCTCCACAAAAATGTAGAGAGATACCATAAAAATGCATATGTAATATAAAAATTATGGACTTTTTACACTGTCAATATGCTAAAAAAGGACTTGTGAGGAGAAATATAAATCTAACGGGTCTATATTCGTAAAAAAGCCATAATTGATAAATTTTGGACGCTTTAATCCCATTTTTACCTTTTTACACCAGATGTTGTTTTATAAATACTTTAATTCTGATTTTGACTTAGTCCAATTGTGGTGGTTTACAATATAAATAAAATAAGATCTACCAGTTGTTCCCCTCCAATACTCCCTTGCAGTGAATGTAAAGAACAAATTGTAGATCTGATTTTAATTAGATGGTTTACCATTTCACTGACTGTTATTATTTTTCTTGCTTCTGGGAGCAACTGAGGTACTTATTTCTATCAATGTTAACAGTGGATTTATGATATTCATTATATAGAAGTAATAACAAAACTACCAAACAGACTTGTCAAAAGCACGCGCAAAACCATCGTGAAAATTTTAAACCGCAATGGTCCTGACTTTGGTTAGGCAGTTCAAAAAAAATGGGGGTAAATTCGGTAATTTAAGGAAAATAAAACGATTGTTCATACTATTGTGCCTGGAATCGGGATAATTTTGTAGATTTTGTAATGCTAGGTTTACACCGCCGATCAACTCGACAATGCTGTTCTATCCCGATCAACGTCATAAAATTCATTGATCGAGCTAGCTCACGACGTCCACTCGACCTTTACCCGATTTAACACGACTAACACTTGACCACTCTCGATCTCTTTACGATTCACGTACGACTTATGCTCCACCCACATTTGACCAACCAGACTTTGTCAGATTGAGCCAGATTATAGCCCGATTTGTGCTTGATTAACTAGACCTGGTCGGAAGAAGATCGAGAAATGGTCGAGTGTGCTCGAGTTTGTCCTATTACTACGTTTGTATATACGGGGGTAAAATGTGAAAATTCAGGGAACAATTCAGCATGGTGAAAGAGCAGCAAAATTTGTGGCCCATGTGGCTGATGCTTCAAAGAAAAGATGATAACTGTGATAGATCTAGAGTAGCAGAGAAGGTGGGTCTGACACAGAAAATGTGTAGTTTGGGTTATACAATAGCAAATGCTTCAAAGTCATCATTATAGAGGAATGAATGTTCGCTTTAACATACTAGC